>JANHGB010009643.1:16076-42365 GCA_026283785.1 Coracopsis vasa | reverse complement strand
CAACACCCCCAAGTCCTTCTCCACAGGGCTGCTCTGAATCTCTTCTCTGCCCAACCTGTAGCTGTGCCTGGGATTGCCCTGACCCGGGTGTAGGACCTTGCACTTCACTTCGTTGAATGTCATGAAGTTGGCATTGGCCCACCTCACAAGTGTGTCAAGGCACTTCCGGATGGCATCCCTTCCATCCAGCGTATCAGCCAAACCACACAGCTTAGTGTCATGGGCAGACTGGCTGAGGGCGCCGTCAATCCCACTGTCCATGTCACCGACAAAGATGTTGAACAAGACCAGTCCCAACACCAATCCCATTCCTTACTGAATTCCATACCCTTTGTGTGCGGCCATCCAGCCAAGTCTTTATCCACCAAGTGGTCCACCTATCAAACTGATGTTTCTCCAATTTAGAGACAAGGATGTCGTGCAGGACAGTGTTAAACACTTTGCACAAGTCCGGGTAAATGACGTCAACTGCTTTGCCTCTGTCCATCAGTTCCGTAGCCACATCATAAAAGGCCACGAAGTTGATCAGGCAGGATTTCCCCTTAGTGAAGCCATGCTGGCTGTCACCAACCACCTTGTTGTTTTACATGTGCTTTAACATGCCTTCCAGGAGAATCTGCTCCAAGATTTTTCCAGGCACAGACGTGAGACTGACTGGTCTGTAGTTCCCTGAATCATCCATTTTCCCCTTCTTGAAAATGGGGGTTTTATTTCCCTTTTTCCAGTCATCGGGAACTTCGCCTGACTGCCACGATTTTTCAAATATTTTCTCTTTCATCAGATTAGTTCTTTATTTTCATGAGACTTTCACCATCCTCAGAAGAAACAAGACTTTTCTACAGTGAAATTCCTTCCAATTCACTTGTCCAGAGTTCTTCAGCTTTGACAAAAGCTGGCAAAGGGACAGCATTTGGCTCCTGAGGACCATTGTGTGCCATTATCTGCCCACAAAGCAAGTAACTGTCGTAGGATACTTGATAAATACTTTTCAACTGATTCTTTTTGAATCTTAGAGGCAGTAAGGGGAGGAAGGCAGGCAAGGACTTGCAAGCGGGTTTTGGCGTTTGGGGAGAGTGGCTTTTTGATTTTTTTGATTTTTTTTTTTTTTAACAAACGTATATACCTGTTTTCTCATTTCCTTATTTGTGCCTGAGATAGACTGTCTTTTAGCTCCTTCCCACCCACAGCCAAACATCTACTGCATTCAAATCCTGCTCACATTACTTATCACTTGAGTCTAAGGTTCTGTTCATATTGAGCTTAGCCTTGGTCATCCACCTTTGATAAGACATACAATGTATAAATTGTTCATGTTGATAAAACAGGAGACAAGTAGCAAGAATAGCCAATATCATGAGGCTATAAGATAACACACGATACTCAGTTTTATACTTTCCTGGTAATCACTGATTCTGCCTCCTCAAAGTATACATTATACATGGTTAGATTTGTTAAGTGGGTCCATTAAGTGTTAAAAGTGATACAAGATAACCTATTTGACTACCTTGATCCTCTAGGCCACACAGTAAGTTAAACCACCGTACATTGCGTAACTTCTGCTGACCTTATGCTTTCTATCAAATTCAGTAAAAAGATACTTTTCTAATGGTAGCTAATTCTTTCTGACAATATTCCTAATCACAACTTATCATTAACAAACAGTTCCAGAAATGCATGCTCATGTAAAAATCCAGCTTATGAAGCTGAAGAACAAGTGTCCAGTGTGTTGAATGGTTGTAGGTAGTTAAATATTTACTAGGCATATCTAAAATTTCCCAACAAATAAATAAAACTCATTTAATAAAACACAGTAACATCTAGCTATGCTTTCTTTATACATTTAAATGTATCATATAACTAGTACTCTACCTTTGCCCTCTAGGTCCTTGCTTTTACTACAGCAGGCAGGGATCTTTCATGGCTTTAGCCACTCTGTTGTCACTGCTTCACATGCACATTTATCCAGGGTTTCCGAATGCCTAGAAGTGTCCCTGACCAGGCTGCTCTGTGTTCCCATATAGGTGGCCACAGCATACATGGAGATCAACTCCACTGTCAGTCTACAACAGTCCTCGGACCAACACTACAGCTAATTTGCTGCTGAAGTAACTGAAAATTTGATTTGTTTTGTGTCACAAGCCTAGAATATCATAATGTATGAGATTTACTGTGCTTGCAGTGACCAGTTTTGCAGCACGTACATGGCAACTCCAGAGTATCACACCTCAGTGTGCATCTTCTCCCTATTGCTTTCTTGAACTCACTGTATCATAATGGAAGGCCTAATTGCATAACCCATATTAAGTTACAGAGTCGTAGTCACACAGACACACAGTTTTCTTTGGATTCAAGCCATGTTCCCATCCCTACTGATGGTTTTCACCAGCTAGAAAGCAATGAGGAGGCTGATCATCTTTTGGAAGATGACATATTTTCTTTAACTCTCCTACTAGCAACTTAGAATCAACAGAATTATTTTTGGGCACAAGGTGCAGCAGTTTGGTTGTGAGTGGGAGGATGCTATCTAGCTATTTATCCCCAAATTCAGCCTTTATTTGAGCAAACACTCTACTGGGATATGCCTCATGAAGCAATCATGAGAGATTATTATTTTGTTCTGTGTGCAAAACAGTCTTTGGAAGCAGCAAGAGAAAAATAGCTTGCAATGCCTTTGGGTGGATTTCAGTTAACCAGGGCCTAAGAGAGTTTTCTATAGCAACAGCCCAGGCTACCAGCTGCCAAACTTAGTACAGAGATGATCAAAGTCACAGGCTACTTGGAAACAGGCTGCCTTCAGGGCAGACCATTCATGTTTGCTTCCTAACTCACAGCAGCAATGTAAGAAAGCTGAATACTGAATGGGTTTAAGGATCTTCCCTCAAAATTGTGTCAAATTATGCACACAATGCTAGAGATACAGCCAAACTTTAGTTAGCCAAGCATTTTAGTTTCCATATCTACACTGAAATTTCAGCAGATAATAGCTGTTTTTCTCAACATTGCTACCCCCAAGGTTTATACACAGTGGTTTGTAGCTGAAAAACTATGGCTGTTCTTTATTAGGTCCCAATTCAACACCATATCAAAAGTGTCCTTCAAGTCATCTCTATTTGGCAAAGCCAAGGAATATTCTTATTTTTGAACATGTGCCTAAGGGTTTGTTTGGTTTTTTTAATTTCAGAACTGAATTCACTAGGACATAATCATGTACTGAAAGTTATGTCTAAGCACTTTTAGAGCCTGCCACGTGCTCAAGTGCTTTAGTAAATCGGGGCTTCTGCAATTTAATTGCACTAAGTGGATGATAACAAAAGACAACAACAGGAATAAATCATCTAACTGTGCTAAAGATCATGTGATTGACTCCAGACTTCAGCCATCCTCAGCCTTCAGAAGGGTCGAAAGCTATATCCTTGTTCACACAGAGTGATGCCTGCCTCCATAAATAGTGTCATCAAAGTGAAAGGGGCTGCCTCTGAAATAACCTACTGAGTATGAACATGTGTGCTGGAGCCTGGCCCATGCTGTAAAGTACAAAAGAGAGGTGAGGGAAGGAGAATTAGATTTTAAACAGATACTTGCCACTGTTAAACGGACAAAGGAGATTTATTTGTTAACACTCAATTTAGGCCATGTGGAAACGCCACATTTGTGTGTGTACGAATAAAAACTAGCAAGAACATCATACTGTAGAGAGCTTACTTCAGAAGCAGTTTAGTAACTTGTCACACCTGTTGTATCTCATGATAATTACAGTGAAACAACATAGGAATCACAGCACTACTGAGATGCTGCACAAAGTAACAAAAGCAAACATGCAACCGATTAAGGAAACCGAAGCAGAGCCAGTAAAATTGTAAACCTGCTTAAGGAACACACTGTTGCTGTTATGAGTAGGAGCCAGTTCTGCATCCAGCATTGTGCAGAGTATTGAAAGGGTGACAGCACGGAGAGGAATACTTTGGTAGCCGTTTAACTGCTTGTCCTGCCTCTTCTGCACAGCCACTAACACAATCCATAAATGACAGAGAAATGTGTAGTAAAACTAGGAGATGCTCTTCCAAATGCCTAGCTTGTCTTCAGCTTTCTGAACTATCAGAGAGCAGTGATCATAACCCTAAACTCCTACAGTCTTTCCAGCTCTGCCATGCGGGAGGACCACAGGGGCTGATCCCCAAAGGGACTGAAGCACCCAGCTGCTGTAGAGGTGTTCACAAGTCTCATTCATGCCATTCAGAGTGCAGAAGGGCAAAGTAAGGATAAAGTGTGAACAATCTTCCCAGCAGGAACAGCTGGGCTACAGTATACAGGCCAGTGCTTCGATATAGTGAAATCTGTGGTAGTTTACCTTAAACTGTGGCATTTTGGGAGTAAAAGTTCCTAGAGCTGGCCCTGTACCTTTCATCAGTGGAGCAAGGCAAACAGCTGGAGGTAGTAATTGCTTCAGCCATTGCCCCTGCTGAATGTGTCTCAATCCCAGACAATTGTTTTACAAGATCTGTAACTTCTGGGAGGAGGGAGTTTCCAAAGGCCTGTAACAGTCAGCACACTGAATGGAAAAAGGATGAAGTGGAAGGCATTTGAAGTCACTTTTCTTCCTTGGAATAAAGACACCTATCAGAAATCTTGAATTTCATGCTATGTGAGACTATCAGTATGCACACATTTAAACTAATGATTGCTTTTGGTTTTGGGTTTGTATCTTTTTCTCCTGTAGATCTGAGCTTCAGTCCTTTAATACTTACTCTAGCAAATAAAACTTTCTTCATATGAGCAGCAACTGTAGACTCCAGCCCACAGTTTTAGTGCCTTAGCCATTACAGTCACCTGGTTTAAATACAAGCATAGAAATTTGGAGTGAATTAAACAAATGGTAGCTAAGAAAGCCCCTACACGAACAAAGAAGAACTGCAGAAACGTATTGTGGACACCTGGAAAAGCCTGTCTCTTATTTGCAAGAAATATATAAACAATGTTCCAGGGAGACAAGTCTGTAATAAAAACTAATGGTGAACAAACAGAATACTGCAGTGAGTAGTTCAAGAGGAATCCTTTTATACTTTTTTCTTTGAGGCATATGCTTCCCAAGCATTTTGATTTATTAAAACAATTCCTTTATATATTTTCATTGCTGATTAAATCACGTGAAATATACTTTCCAGTCTTAGGAAAAGTACAGTGCAAATTGCACAGATAAATTGAAATCCAGTTCTGTGCACAATTAAGCAAGTGGAAAAATTCCCATTAATACAGAGAATTACAAAAGAAAAACAGCAGGTAAAATTTAATTGTACTGTTTACAACTACTTAATAAAAAATACATTATCCAGTTTAAGTCTCTAAGCCTTACCTTGAGTATAAAGTTAGGTGGCTAAGCTTACTCATACAACTATTTCCACTCATAATATGAAAGCAAGATTATTTCTGCAAGTAATAACTTTCCCAGTGTATTCACTATCCTACACACTCCATCACACACTTGAGAGGTACAAGAGACCATGTATCTACATTTGACTGAGAAGAGGATTCTGGCAATTCCAAATAGGTCAATTTGAGAGAAACACTTTAGAAAAGTAGGCCTGTAGGTATGGAAATACAGTTTGTGGTTTCTCCATTGACCTCTGACTTGATATCCCACAGACAGACCAAAATGAGAATTTCTATGAAAAGCTATGAAAATACTTCATTGTAACTATCCAAAAATATGAGGGGAGCTTTTTTTCCACCTGATTTCCCTAAAGGACATATAATATGCCAGGGAAGACTGTCTGTAGGGTCTGAGATATCGTATGTAATGAAACCACATTGCTTATGCAATCATTTTAAATCTGGTCGTACACAAAGTTATATAAATAATAATAATAATTTAAAGATTAAGTGTGCAGATACAATTAACAGCTAATTTATTCTAAATTTCATTTGCCACATCATTAAGTAAAACATTCGTCAATATGGCAGTTATTTGAAATAATCTTTCAAATTGCACTCAATTTGTGCTTCTAATCAGCCAGTTACATAATGCAATGTGAAGAGGTAACTGGAACTACAGCATATACGTACTGTGTCATCAGAACAGAGATTAGTTACAATTAGGTAAGTAATCCCTGTTATCCGGGCACATTACCACTTGCTATTCTTTTAAATGCTAAAGGACAAGGAAATATATATAGAAAATCTTCCTTAGTTTTCTCTGGGGACAAATTATTGGAATATTTGCTCATCTCAAAAAGTCAAAGGATTTGCACTTTGCATTATCCATTTGTTTAAAGGGAGGTTGTTTGCAATCAAAATATAAACTTCAGCAGTTACATTCTCTACCAATTGACTCATACTTGAGTCCCTCTCTGTGATAAACATGCATAGCTAATAATCAATGATAATGCAACCGTGTGTACAGAACAAATAAGAAAGGAAACAAATATTCTGTGTCTGTACTCACATATGCCAAGCAGAATACAAAGAAGAGCAAATATGTGTGCTTTACAGTTGGAGTCCTTAAAGGCCATTTATATTAATTTTTGACACACTGCTATTACACAAAAAATAACCTTTCCTCTTGTTGCTCAAATGCCCTTGCTATCATACCTATTTAGTTCAATATATGTAGTTACTACAAACACTTGTACTCAAGCCTAGAATTCACTTGCTCAAAGCCTGGGATTTATGGAAGATGGAAATAACCTTTTTTTTTTTTTTCAACTGGAGGTGAAGGGGTGTCCCTTCTACATAAACCCTTTCTCATTCTATTTTTACCATTGATATCACCCAGGGAAGTTGGGATGTTACAACGTAAGAGATGCTCATTCTTTCTGCTCAATCTGCACTGAAATTGACCCTCAAGACCAGTTTGCCACTTGCACCTCTCAGTGCCTGCTCCTTTGCAAAACATCAAAGCACTCAGGTTCCTCTCAATAGTGAGAAAAAGCTCCTCAGCCCGTGAGCAAACAAAACCTAAAAAACTCCTTGGGCTTTCCCTGAGTGAAGAAGTACTGTGTGAGGGGAGCAGGGACTCAGCAGGTCAAAACCTTGTCCCATATCTTCCAAATCTTATAATCCCTTTTGTTATTTTTAGCAGAAGGGATCGACATTTCCTACTTTCAAAGGAATCTTTGGCCGCAGGCTTCCCACCTCTCAAGCTCCACCCTACAATCCTGAGCACTTGTTTGCACCTCTTTTGCTTTCTCCTCAACTTCCATACCCCAAAGTTGATGCGCAAAGGTTTGCCTTTCTCTTTCATGAGCATCTTCATCTCCCCCAGGTTTACACTGGGATGCAGCAGGCAAACCCAGGCCTCTGTCACGAGCTGCATCTGCCCCAGGTGCTGAGCGGAAGATTGGAGGTAACCCACAGCACACACATATATCTCAGCTGTTCCTAGCTTACTGGAATAATCCAATGTCATCCTTAAGGAACTGCAGCAGCTATAGCAGTTATACCAGAATAAACTATATTTAACATCTGCAAATTTCGAGTGCTACAAGGCCTTTATTCAGCCCACCTGGAGTGGAGTCTATCTCATACTAGGGACAGCAAATCCTCATAACCTCTCATTGTCCCCTGTATTTTTGACACCTGCCTTCCACATTTGAGTGCTAACTCTGAATAGTTCATTAAGACAATTAAGCCAATTCTGGGTAGGAGAAGTTCATCATCCACCCGCCTGACTCTCCCACCTTCCCCAGCAGCTCCACTCTGCCTCAGATAGTCCACCTCTGAAATTGGTAACTTCTTACTTTTTTAAAAGTTAGCCCTTTCTGTGCTTACAGCCCCCAGCACACAGCAGGACCTGTTCTTCTCATTCATTTTTACAAATGACAGGCTAGAATAATAATAACAGGAATAAGAACAATATAGTTGACTCTACACTCATCCCCTAGGCCCAGAGCAGTGACTTCAGCAGAAGCAGAAGCAAGCAGGACTCTATTTCTTCCTCTGCAGTGCTCTGATGAAGAGCCGGGAAGACTTGATGATATGCCGAGGACCTGAGTGTCCCAAAACTCGACTTGAATGCGGTGGTGGTGCCTGCATTGCAGCCACCGGCAGCACATGACAGTTGCTGCAGCCAGTGATGGACCTCTCAACGTTTAGTATCCTCATATGTAGCCAGTCTGGCTCCCTCCCTGCTCTTCTGCCATCCTCCTCACTCGAGGCAATTACTCGAAGAGCGCAAGGGGAGCCTTACACCTAGATGTAATGAAGGGGTGCGCAGTGTAACTACATTCTCCAGGGGAAATCTTGAAAGAACAACTACAGTCCTCCTACCTGTCTGCCTCGCTGAAACCAGGTTTAAATTAACCTCCTTCTTAAAATCCATACATATGCACCAAAATACAAAGATGTTGCCTCCAGCGAAAAACCCACTAGGGAGAAGGAACCGCGCTGCTGTGATACAGCTCCTGTGCCGTTCTGGCGGGAAGGGGCAAGACACATACACACACCCCGAGGGCAGCTCCCAGGCGGAGGGGATTAAATCCCGCGGGGTGTGGAGCGCGGCGCGCCTGAGCTATGCACGACTGCGGGGGGAGAACGGGTCACTGGCAGCCGTCCCGGCGATGGCCGCGCACTGGCGCGCGGGCGGGGATGGGGTAGGGCCGCGCAGGGTGCGACCGTCCCGCTGCTGGAAAACAGCTCCGAGAGGATTGTCTGTCCGGCCCCATGGGATACGGGTGTTCCCTGCCTGCTGTGTCGGGCCGTGGTGGTCACCCAGGCCAGCCGGGGACAGATGGAGCCGGATCCCCGACCGACTTTAAGCAGATCCGATGGGATGTTTCGTTTCCACTCGGGTCATTTGAGGCAGGGATCCGTGATAGATGTTTACGCTTTGGGGATTAAAGGAGAGGGAAACGACCGATAATCTCAGGTGCTCATAGAAAAGCAGGTAGTGTTTCTTGTGCAAAACCCCTTCATCGTGCTAGTTGCCTTTGGGTTCCTTGTTTCCTGCACAGACTTCTGTCTTTGAAGTTTCCCGTTCACCTAAGACAAGTGCTTTGGGCTTCACTGAGCAGTATAAACAGAGAAAAATAGAGAGGGGCTGGTACAGGGGAAATGGACATATAGCTGAAGCAGGGGTAATGATGGCTCTCTTCTGCCCATCCGCATCCTTGCTGGGTGAATGCTGGAGTGTTACGACGCCGCGCCTAGCATTCCTTTTTAAAGTGAATAAAAGGTATTTTCTTTAAAGGGAAAATCTCTGTTTACTCCCTACACCAGAGTGCTGACGCAAATGTATGCTTCCTCATGCAGGCGCAATAACCTCTGCCCGCCCATCTGAGAGCACGATGCCCTTACGCACCAAAATGATTACGTCCGAGCAATGCAGGCCCCTTCCCGCTCCACCAGCTACGCCTGCACACATGCTCAGAACCTGGCCACCTCAGCTTGAGAAGCACGTCCTGAACTGGGCTTCCAAATCACTCGCAACCTGCGCAAGCATGAAACCCGCCACGGTAAAATCGTGATGCTGCCATCCCGCAGTTTTAGGGGAGGTAGGGGTTGTGCCTCACAGACATTTCCCACATCTGCATTTGCCCCCCGACTTAAAAACAGCGGAGCAGAGGAATACTCAGCCCCGAGGACCAACAAAGCACCGCCGCCCTAACCAGCCCTACGACCCTAAGGAAGCATCAGTGCTGTCGCCCGCAGCTACTGCCGAGTCATGAGGAAATGTCAACAGTCCTGGTGATAAATACTTCCAAACAGTCCGAACGAACTTCCCTCCTTCACTGGGCCCCTGAATTTCAGCTAAAGCACACCCTAGCAATCCCCCAGTAGAAGAACACAAGGAGATGCGTTGGGATACACGCTATCTCAGCAGTCACTCTCATTTAAAAAAAAAAAAAAATTGTATTATATTTTGTTTTATGTTTTTAAACGTTTAACTGACCTTTCTGGTCACCAACTTTCGTTGTGGTTCACTAAAAGGATCGCTCTCCAAGAACAAAAAAGAAATCTCGGAGCTTTGATAGAGACTCTGGATGAAATTAAGAACTTCAAACCCCAGATTTTTGAAAAGAAAAACAGATGTCCTGTTTGTTGAGTATAAATAGCTCCGTCCGTGGAAAACTTTTTTTTTTTTACGCTGCATTAATTTTTATTTAATGCTGGGTGCATTTAAACTGTAAGAAAAAAAAAAAAAAAAGAAGGAGGCGGCAAGGCATCAAAATATGTGGGTGACAAACCTCTAAATCTTTTCCCCCTCTCGAAAGAAACAGACAGATGGGAAACCCTTCATGTAACTGAAAGTGCTCAATGTGTTTCCTAGCAGACCTGGTCAGTGCTGCAGCCAGGGGCTCAGCAGCCGCGACAGGCGAACAGAGAGAGGGGGGCGGCGGCTGCGGCTGCGGCCGCCGGGACCAGACACAGGCAGGTGCCCGGCGTTCGGCTCCGCTTGGCCCCTATCTGTTCCGCGCACCTTGTAGCGACCCGCAGGCTGACTTACGTGAGGACGTAGTTGACGCTGACGATGCAGTGCGGGCGGGAGGAGCGGCTGTTGTGCACGATGGTGGCGTAGCTCTGCACCCATACCCAGCCGCCGTGCTTGGCCAGGAAGCGGTAGTACTTGGTGGTCACTTGCCCTTTCACCAGCACTGCGGGGACAAAGAAGGAAGAGCCTCAGCTCCTCTGTTTTCATCGGCCCTGGGAAGGGGGTACAGACACGCCCCAGGCCCTCCTGGGCGATCAGACGGAGTGGGAATCCCCTTTGCATCACATGGGGAAGCGGCGTGGACCGACCTCCCCATGAGCAACAGTGATGGAGATCCCCCAGGCAGGGCTGATCTCGGTCCCTGTAGGCCGGGCCATTCGTGATCAGAGGCTGTTCGTGGAGACTGGTGGGGCACTGTGAGCACACCATGGGAGGTGGTGTGTGTGTGTGTGAATGCCCTCCACCACCCCCAGCACAGACATCTCATCATCGAGATTTAATTCTATAAATCTGGCTTTGGATTTTGTCTCTTCTCGTTACGTTCTCTGTAAGGAAACTTACCGGAAATTAATACCTTTTTATTCATCTATCCATGTATTAATGTCAGCATTATATCAAAATATAATAAAGAACAGCTCTCCGAATCGGGCTCACTACAGCAGTCAAAATTAGATGCACAGATAAGATTTGTGAGATTTGGTGGAAATGAAACAAAAGTATTTTAATTTCACTGGCATGGCTTTTCGGAGCAAGAAAAAAGGGGTTTTCCTAACCGGAATTCGAAGTGAACAGAGAGCCTAAGGTTTGTGCAGGGAACTTCTTGTCCTACAACCGGGAGCTGAGGAGGGAAAAACAGCCTTTCATCTCCATCCTGCTTCTAGCTCGGTGCTCAGTCTCTAACGACTTGTTTCATTAAAGCCTGTTGCAGATTTTGCTTCTACTCCACTTCAGTAAGCTGGCTTTCCCCGTTCCGACCTAAAAGTAAATTCTAGCAAGCCCAAAGTCCATCTGCAGAGGAAGAGGGTGAGGGGCAGATTGTCTACAAGATCATCATCTCCTTACACAAGTGATGTGCACAGCGCAGGTGGAAGGTGTCACAGCCATGGACATGGTGGTAAAGGGTCTTCTCTATCAAGTCCTGGGGCTCATAACCCGTTAGCTCAGCTACCCTGCAAGAGACACAAGCAGTACATAACACCAAAGAGTGGGTGATGATAGCAGTGGGTGAGAGGACATGAGAGGAAGGGAGGGGATAGTGGAATGGACTTGGAAATAAACCCAGCTCTACCTGGAATCTAAGAATATGAGCTTCATGTCTAGGCTGGCCCGAAACATGAACATATTGCTATGGAGCTTGATCTCCGTCACGGCGCTGGGCGGCAGCGAGTGGCCCACGGCAACCAAGCCAACGTTTTGGTAGCAGCCGTCGAAGGGGGACATGTCCAGGCTGTACTGGCGGATCTTCAGGTATCCACTGCAGTGAATGACCTGCCGGAGACATAGGAAGGCTCGGGAGCTGCCTGGCAGGGCAGGAGTGGCTCTGACAGGAGTCCCCTGTGGCCCACTCTCACCTCCCCCTCCGCGGGTGGGACCCGGATGAATCCCCCTGTCACCCCGGCTGGTGCCGGTGCCGCCGCCGGGTGCCCTGGAGCCACTGCCCCTGCGACCGCTCCAGCAAAGCGGCACTGTCTGCGGGCTTTTCTCTCTTCTGTTTGGGTTGGGATTGGGTTTTTTTCCATACGAGATTTCAGCACTGATCTAAGGCTCATTAAAGTCAATGAAGGTTTTTTTGGGGTTTTTTTCCACTGACTTAAGTGTTTTTTGGACCACCTCCTAACTACGCTTTTATTATTATTCTAAAAAGGAAAGACGCGGAAGTGCCAAGCCAGTTACAACTTTGTAATGAAGAGTGTATGCGTGTGAGAGAAAGAGTTTACATGTGTGCTTATGTCACATGTGCAAGATATGTTTATTATATAGATAGAGCAGACATGATCCTTAGCCAGGATGTATCTTTGGACGTAGATTTAGGTATGTCTCCTAAATGTATCCTTGCAGATGACTGCTGTGTATTTCTACCCTTACTCCTCCATTATTAGAGTGTTTCTTCCCAGAATAAGCTCAACAGATGTTCTTGTCCTGCGGCACAACACAGGACAGCATCTCCATGGTCTGTAGGTACCCACCACTCTTCAGGGCCGTGCAGCTGACACGACAGAAGTGAGAAGGTGGGAGAGCAGGGGCTGTCCTCGCCCAGGAGCCCTGAGCAGAACCACCCGGATAAACCCCTTAACCTGGAGAACTGTCCCTGAAGCTGAGGAGTTACCCAGTAAAGAGATAAACTAACCCAGCACTCCCATGTTGCCACCTGGCAGCCTCCGCAGACACCTCGAGACCGTCAGTGGTTGTGTGAGGTTCAGTATAGAAAGCAAAATAAACAATAACAACAAAATCAAGACCCACGGGGAGCTCGGGTTTGTGGTTTGATTTCTTTAACCTGGAACTCTCAGGGAAATTCTGGCTCTGAACCACATGAAAGAGCACCGGGCTGGGACAGCCCCACGGGCAGAGGACTCGCCACACGCCTGTCTCTGTTTCCACCGCCCTCCCCAAGTGCTCGGCGCTGCGGGAGCAGGGGGCCAGGAAGGCTTGGGGGGAGGCTTCTGGCGGTGGACACGCACCTTGTAGCCCCCGCAGGTCAATCCCGCGTTCCTCTTGGCCAGGACGCACTTCATCCTCAGGAAAAAGGACCTCTCGATCTCGTACTCTGGGAGGGGGGGAAGGCAGAGGAGGGGTGAGGCACGGGCCCTTCCGCGGCCGCGCAGACCACGCGGAGCAGAGGGCTGGGTACTTTACCCTGCACAAAGTGCGAGTGGTAAGGCTGGTGGGCAGTGAGCACCGCCGTCATCTCGTCGTGGTCGGCCGGGTGGATGTACTCATAAATGCTATTGCCGGTCAGCTCTACCTGTGAGAGAGGAGGAAAGGAGTTCATTGCCGGCACCGACCATGCTTCCTGCAGGCACCTCCCTTGGCAGCAGGGGATGGAGGGAAACCACACGACAGGCAGGCACGGGGGCTAGTACCACACACACCACCTCCCCACCCCTCCCCGCGTACCTGCGACAAGCCCAGGTGCACCGAGGCGGTCTCCGAGATGTACATGATCTTGCCATCCGGAGCCACGACAAATATAAAACCGTCCAACGTCTGCAGAAAAGGGTTGAGGGGTGGGAAGTATAAATATATCAACAGATTGACCCACCCACGAAGACAGACAAATCCATGAAGTACCTGTCCCCCTGATTTGTTTTAGCAAATAAGCATCTCTTTTCAGGCTGTGATGATTCAAAACGTCGGAAGGAAATGGGCAAGTGCTGGCCAGGTATTCCTCTAAAACTCCTGGAGTCCTGAGATACAACCCACTTCTCAGAGAGGCCGAGCTCAAAAGTAATGCAGGGTGCCTGGGAAACATCTAAGAACAGGTCCCAGCTACACGATAATTGATACGTCAGTCTCAGAAATCCTGAATGCTTCTATCCCATTTCAAATGTCACTGGGGGGTTAGTTCTTGGGTATTTTAAGAGAGAGAAGAGGATACAAAATTCTTCACAGCGTAAATAAGGGAAGAGACAATGTATCAGGCACGTTTCAGCGGCTATAGATGGGATACTGAGGTGTGCCGAGGGGAAAATATGCCCCCAAAAGGCCACACAACCCTGCCAAAAATGCGTGGTGATGGTAACTTCTAATATTTCTTAGTATATCAGATGGTAGCGAGTTTTAAGATGTGTCCTACCTGCTTTGTGCGTATGCTCATTTCTATGCCGGCTGAGCCCTTCTGTCCAGATCAGCCTCCCCAAGCCTGTCCCTAGAGCCTCTCCCTGTCTCTACATCACCCTGTCAGCACATTGTCGGGAATTGTCACCTTGTTAATCATGTGGGGAAAAGTCATCATGCTCCTGTATCCTGGCACACCTGGAAACACTGGGAATCCCCAGCTACAGACCCTGTGTTGGCCGATGCTGGGGCAAAGGACCCGGAGGAACCAAACCACAGCCTCACGAAAAGAAAGGCACGACATACAGGTTGTCCTCCTCCCGTGTCGTCCCCCTTTCCCCTCCCCCTTCTACTAAACACCTGAACAGTTAAAAATTAGTCAAGGTGGCAATTAAAACTCAGAAGAGGGAATGATTTCTTTAACCATTAATACCGCATGGCTGTCGTTTCCAGACCAGTACCTGCAAAAGATGGGATCCCAGTTCCCGTCCAACATTATCCAGTGGGCTGGTTCTGCTGGAGTGGCCCCAGGCTTCTCCAAGCCCTGTTTATTTAAGACACACACACAAAAAGGTAAGGTGAGGAGATTAAAAATTGCCTACTGTTTGCCAGCTAGAGAGGAACTTACCTCCCCCCAATTTTTTGCTTGTATTCACTCTAAAACATGTACACATGTAATCTTTGGAAAACTAGATATCGTTCTGTTGCACAGAGAAGCCTCTTGTGTGAATTTTTTTGTTTTTGTTTTTTTTAAAGACCTAACTCTCGTGAGAGAAAAATACCAAAATGTCTATTTTGTGTTAACGCTGAAGTTCATTCCTGAGACCTTAGGGGAACAACGTGCCAGATAAAAGGGCTTTTAGTGCAGCCTTCGGCTGCTGGGAACCGGATCTCTGCACTTCAGGGGAAGAGCTTGCCTCCTGGACCCATCACCGATCCTGGACAACACTAAGGACTACTTAAAATGAAAGAGAAGTGTGCGGGGGGAAGACATTCGACGCAAGGATGCTGTTAATGTGGCACGACGGTGTCTGGGAAGGGAAAGCTCTCGACGGCGGGCATGGCAGCCATGGGGACCGGTCCTGCGGCGCCCGGGGGAGACCGCGAGGAGAGGAATGACTGCAGCAGGCAGAGCTCAGCCGCAACCTCTTCGGTAATTAGCCAGCAGGTTATGGACAGGGCGGGCTAAGGATGGGCTGAGACCTCCTGCTCGCCAGATATCACTTTCTAGTTTGGTTTGTGACCTCCTGCCTCTTTCTCTCTTCTGGGACACTGTCCTCTCACCTGGAAGATTTGTAATTATGTATTTGAGGAGGGAGAGAAGCAACTCATTCAGCTCTCCCCAAGCCCTGTGTTAAAACGCTTTTCTTTTTAGTCATCCCCACTCAAGCCCAAGAAAAGCAAACTACCTGCCGCTGAGCCGAGCGCAATTTCACGGCTGCGGTAAGGCACTTCGCGGCGGTCCATGCAAAGTCATTGTCCTCCTCTCTCCTGCCCCACGAAGCTGGGGCTCCGGGATTCACCTTCCTCCCTCCATCCCTCTCCCCGCTGCGCTGGTCTCTCTTCAGGGAAGGACGATTTGCCTTCAAACAGCCCCCTCCAGAAATTAATCTCTCCGGACTCGTCTAATGTTTCAGACGCAGCTCATTTTCTCTTATGCAAAGTGAGGAGGAATAAAAGCCAGATGGAAATGAGTCCACCGGAGTAAAACTACTTATGAGCTATGCTTTTTCACAATGCTATCGCTGAAATAGTTCAAACGATGCAGTTAAAACCTTTCACGCTTATGCCATGAATTAAGGTTCAGCCTGACAAACACAGACACTAAGCTAAAGTAAAAAAAAGAGGGAAAAACATACAAATCCTGATTGATGGCTGGAGTGGTGATCGCCCGGGGGAGGCGAGAGCCTAGCCGGCAGGGTCTCCCTCCTGCTGGGCTGGCTCGGGGAAGGCAAGACCCCGTTTTCCGGCTATTTCGAGGCAAACAGGCAAGGTGGCGAGAGCAGGCAGCCGCGGGCATCCCTCGCTATTGACCGGCTTCACCTCAGTGTTTGCCGATTTCAACAAAGCTAACGATTTCCCCGGCGCTGTCGAAGCGGGGCAGCCCTCCCCGCCGCCGGAGCCATGTGCCCCTCTCCTCTCGCTTTTCCCTCTCTTCTCCTTCCTTTCTTGTCCACCTCTTCACGCCAACTTGTCTCCTTCACTCTTCACGAGTGTAGGAGCCCTACACTCCCCTCCTTCCTCCCTAACTTCACAGCCCTACAAAGGCAGGGTCACCTCACCGGCCTGGCCCCCATCCCGCAACACCAGCGTGTACCAGGGTGCCAGCCAAAACCAGGCTCCTTTCCAGTCATTCCTTCATGCCAATTAACAGGGACCCGGCGACTTCTTTCCTGTGTTCCGGACTTCACTCCTCCCTGCACCCTCCTGCGCGGACGGACTAGCGGGGGATGCACTGGGGTTTCCGCTGGCACCTCTACCCTGCCATTCCCAGGAGTGTCATAAATCAGCAAGGAACTGGCAAATCTTGCACAGCTTTCAGGGAAGCAGAGAAAAACCCACTGCGCATTTGGGGCCAGGTGGGCCTGTTAGAGAAGTGGCCAAGGAGGCTTTTTGCCACTTTCCCCCCATTGGATGGAGGTCTGAACGGCAGGTTTCTGTGTTCGGGACTAAAGCTGCGTTCCCCGCCTATGATTTAAGTTGCTTATTAATCGAAGTTTACGACTCTAATTATTCTTCTTCTAAAAGGGAAAATAACCCAAGCCCGGCGGGTTAATGAACAGCTCCCGGGCAGCACAGGCTAACTCCCCCGCCCCAGGAAGGCGGTTCTTCACGGGACGCTGAACTCCTAGCTATGCTTCAGGTGGAAATCCATCTGTGTCTATTAATGGTTTATAATTAAACGTTTTCGTTTGTCTACCCGAACCGGCTTTTTGAAACCTTATCACATGAGACTATTCTTTACTTTCCAGATGTTTCAGAACTTTCAAGTCGGAGACTATTCCTATTCCTTGCCAAGCCCAGTCTCTCCCAAATCGACGGGTTTCTTGATGCCCTTTAAATACTGGCTTTAAAGATTGTACGAGAAAACCTCTCCATTAATATTCCCTTTTAGTTTTTCCCCCATCTATTCTCTTTAACATCCAATTTCCTTTCATCGAGAGGGCAAACTGTGATTTCTTGCACTTGACCTACCGCAGAAAATTCTGCAAATCCTTTGATTGTCTATTTAAAACAAAACAAGGAAATCAGCTCTCCCTTTTGCTTCAGGATTATGCTTGGAAACAAGATCTAAAGATTCTCTTGTGATTTGGAGAGCCAACAGCATAATAGGTTTGGAATAGAAACAAGCAGCTTTGTGAGGGGAAGGATAACTAAATCGTTTTTAGGCAAAGGATTTTCCCAGCTAAAGTGGCCGAAGACAAAGCAAAACATAATTTATTTTGGAAGATTTCCAAGATATTCCACATTAACCTTAGCAGACAAAATTTGCTTTCTTCCCCGCGTCCCTTCCCCCACCAGGATCTAGTTTATCATATTTACATAAGTAGCCTTAGAAGGGATGTGTCTATTACGGATCTAAGGAGCTGGGTGAGCTCACATTTCATTTGGAAACAGAGACGAAGTTTTACTGTGGCTTAATACTTGATGCATTTCCATTTAAATACCCCCGACCCACGGATTACCTCGATGGACTGGTTGCATGGGTTTTGTAATTTCCTGAAAATGAGATTTCGATTTATAAAACAAGAAACCAATTAGTAACCAAATGAGGCGAAGTAGATCCACTAAAATTGACCTAATCCCACAGGCACCATTTAGGCCAGTTCTTGGCGAATGAATGATGAGCAACCGCCTAGCATAAGCTTAAGGCATCATCCAGCTGTGTTATTCAAGCAGCAAAAATAAATAAATAGAGCTTTTCTTTCGGAACGGATTTGATACTCTTGACAAAATATAGATTATAGTCTCCTACCTAACAATCTCCTCTACTCGAGGATTTAATTTTTTTTTTTTCCAAGAAGGTGAAGAATTTGTGTCACAAGAAAGTGTCCACTGTCACGGAAAAAAATAAGGAAAAAAAAAAAACAAACAAAAAAACCCCAAAACAACGGGTTGGGGGCTGGGGGCAATTTTTAGCCAGGCTCTCGATTAGTTTGCGAAGAGCAGCCTGGTTCCATAACAGCGTGCGCCGAGACTGCCCGGATCCTGCTCGGAGCGACCGTGCTGACTCAGCCTTTCTCTAAGCATTTCCCAATAGAAAACCACTCCTCTTTCCACATCAAAAAGCATCTCCATTGGTTTCACGGAATAGCTGCACCGGCGGGTCCATGTGAAATGCCTTCACCCCGGCAGCTTGCCCCCCAGCCGGGCTCCATGCGCTCGGCAACGCTGACCCTCTTTGCCTGTCCTTCCCCCTCATCCTTTGATTGATGCGAGCCTTAGTGCCGGCAGCCAATGAAGGGGTTGGGTGGATATCGTCCCTACCCAGTGGCGATATTGTCGCAAGAAGCTCCTCTGTCCCACAGAAGGGGAAAGAAGAGATTCTTCAATCATTCCTAATTTGATCTAAGGAAAGACAGAGGAAAGCAGGCGCAGCGAAATGATACTCCAGAAGGCCAGGGCAGCTCCTTGGCCCCGGCTGATCTCCGCGTTGCTTGTCCCTCTGTGAGCATCTGCAGCGCAGAACCCACCTCGACCCCCTCCTTTGTCTGGCAATAGTAAAGGCGGGGTGGGACGTTGTGGGAGAAGTGTGGGGTGGCCAGAAGATGCGAGCCCTTATCTACCTTGTAGTGATTTGCCGGCTTTCAAAAGCGGCTACTGCGATTTCCCCAACGGACTATCCGTCACGAAATCTCAGCGCAGTTCGGATTCAGGGGAGCGAAAACAACGGCAGAGCGGGTGATTAGACGTCCCCGTTTGAAAATCCCGTACTGCAGAGCTCCGCCTGAGCCCCAGAACAGCTTCTCTGGGGGACACGTTTTGAGGGACCGAGGACCCTTTGAGGACTCTCCCAGGAACGTGTCCCTGCGCTCTGCCTGGCCGCACGGCCCACAGAGGCCCATGGGCAGGGATGAGGCGCGGAACAGGCCCACGGAAGCCGTGGACTCCGGCTAGCTGCTGGCTTGGGCACGGAGCCCCGTGAGCAGAGAGTTTCTCCCTGTTTCTGTAGATGGGAAGCAGGAGAGGCGCAGGGGGCTCGCACGGAGGCAGCCCGCTAGGAGCGAAACCGGAGCAGCAGCCGAGACTTTTGCCTAAGTCCGGTTCAAGAAGCTCCAGGAGCTCTCTAAAACCCCCTCTCCGGGCAGCTCGCGGCCTTCTGGGGGCCGCGGCCCGACGACGTCTCCGCTTGCTTTTGTTTCGCCCTTTAAACAGCCACACTCGGCTTATTAAAGCTGGAGGAGAATCAGCCCGGCCGCCCGCCCCTCCGGGGATGTTGACCCCGCGGAGCACGAAGGGTGCAGGACCCCGGGCACCTTCGCGCGAGGCTCGCCCCTTCCCCGCGACACCGGGGCAGCCGGGTCCCGCTCCCCTCCCGGCTCCGCACGCCGGCTTCGCGCAATCTGCTCTGCGAAGCTGCTCGTAAAGCTTTACGACAGACCAGGGGTATTCCACCTCGATGTGCAGCACCGTTCCCAAATCCCCACCGCCCCTCACTGCTGCATCCCTCTCTGAGGCTGCTCCAGGGAGAAGCGGGGCACTGCCAGTTGTCTGGGGAGAGGGAAGCAGGACAGCTCGGTCCCCATCCCCATCACGGCTGTCATCTTTGCTCGCTGCTCTCTCGGGAAAATGACAAATAACAGCACCGGGAGCTGCAGGGACGGAAGCTGGATGTCCCAGAAAAGGCAACTGAATGTCGTATCGAAGAATTAGATTGATTCGATTAACCGTTTAATTAAATAGCCCACCGCCAGCGCTCCGATTTGCCATCGCCCAGCGCCCGACGGGGCTGATTTCTCAGTTAATTTAACAGGCAGTGGTTAATGATAACTCAAAACCTCGGCCAAATGAGGCTTCTGTGAAGGAGTGGGTCGCTGTCGGAGGGTTCAGATGAAATGGAATAAGCTATGTTAAAAAAAAAAAAAATGCTGCTCATTTCCAACTGCCTGCCGATGCCATTAGCAAGGTTTTGTAAAGATTTATTATATCGGTAAATCACACGTGTTCATTTGAAGGAGAGATAAGTTAGCATCCCGCTTTCTTTAAAAAAATAATAATGAAAGAGAAGAAAAGTCCTGTTGACTAAACAAACAACCCTATTGAGAAAACGGTAGTGGAAATAATGCCGAGACAGATTCACTCTATACAGAAAAAACAGCATTTTGGCACACACGGAGTAAGGAAATCGAGCTCTGAAATGCAAACAAACGGAACCATGCCCAAATTGGAGAGGGGGGGAGGAATAGGGGAAATTTTCGAGCTCCAGCTACTCATTCGCTTCTACAGAAAATGCATATTCAAATAGCCCTTATTCCGAAGAAATTGGGAAGGGAATGGATTTCACCAATGCATTTGCTAACACACGCTATTTATATGCAAGTTGAACGATATCCCCCAACATTAAAACGGCCGTTTGTTACTAAGAAGGGAGAGGCTGTTTCTAAAGAAAATACGACTTTTTTCACCCAGTCATATCACTTTGTGTTCTTTCTAACACCTAAATATGGTTTGGGATTTTTTTTCTTCAACGACCATGCGAGCGGTTTAGTTCTGCACTGCACGTTTTCAGATCACATCAAAACTGGAATTAAACAGAGAGGCAGCGTGGAGAGTAAACTGCAGCTTAAATGAGAAAAACTTCTGTAAGAAAATAAACACTGAAACCCAATGCTCAATCATTTCCCTTAGCAGTAAGAAAAACAGCATTAAATCACCTATCCACGTGGGAAACGGATTTTTTTTTTTTTTTTTTTTTTTTTTCCGCCTACTGCTCTTTTCCCCCTTTAAAATAGAACAAGGTTAAGGGTTTCAATATTGAAATGTTAACCAGCCTGATTCGGCGAAAGTTTATGTAAACGGAGCCTCTCCTTTTGTCTAGAAAATCAAACGCTTCTTCCCGCTGAAAGGATCCATCCCCAAAGGATGGAGGTGGCAAACCCTCCTGTTCCCTCCCTGTTCGCTTAAGGAGAATAACACCCTTACAATATGCTTCACTAAAAAAGAAAAAAGAAAGCCCAACCAACACAAAAATTTTATTGAGACACTTGGGGTATTTTGGGTTGGGTTTTTTTTTTTTTTTCAATCTCTCCATTCACTTTGGGATCCTGGCGAGGGTCAGTGAAGAATTACCCCACTAGTTATAGCGACCGGATCCTTTTTGAAGGAAAGCTCGTTAGTCTTTCGACACCCCAGAGATGCTTTCAGACATTTTTTGAGGGTATGTTACTCGCCATTAAGAGTTTAATGCTAAATTGAAATTTTAGGATTTTTTAATGAACGTTAAGTCACGAATAAATTTATTAGGAAATTCTGCTTTAAAAAGAAAAAAACCCAAAACAACAAAACTTCCTCCTTCCTTACTGTCCTCAGCAATTTAGCAGACCGTCAGCCTTTCCAAAAGCTGCCTGATCACCCCAAATTACTACATGTTTTACAGGGTTTCTCCTCCTGAGACTCAAGGGTTTTAACACTGAAATGATGCAAAGCTACCTCAGCCGCTGATCACTTCACGCCCTTGACAGTTTTAATCTGCTGGAGAACTAGTAAAGTGAAATTAGGAGAAGAAAGAGGACAACCCGAGCATTTTAATAGCTCGTGAGAATTACACCGCTATTTCCAGAGAGAGCTCCCTAGAAAAACGCTGCTCGGTTTATCAAGTTCATACAGTGACACTAGTTTGTGTTTAGATTTCTGGGGGTGAGACAGAAACCTCACCGTGATTCTTCTGCATGTGATTCTCGTGGCGTTTTATCCCCAGAAAACGCTCGTTTCCAAAAAGAACCAGAAATCTCCCCACCTTCTCTCTCTCTAGGAACCTTACAGATACATGACTACGCCGACAGCTGCAGTCCGACGCTGCCGCCTCTTCCTCAGTCGCCAGCCCCGCTTGTACGCGGCGGTGAAGAGCGCGCCTCTGCCTGTACATGGTTATTTACAACCAGCTCCTGAGTAGACGCTCTCAGGGCAGATGGGAATTCGCTTTTGTAACGGAGAGAGGGGGATTGAGCTACACTGGAATTGCAGCTCGCTCCTAAGGAGACCACGTTTCGCTGTCCTGACTCCTCCACGACCTCTTTAGCTATATAACACGGCACTTTGCCGGGCTCCCAAGCCTACTGCTGCCCATCTCCAGCTCTTTGGCCAGCTCATCGGCTCTGTCCTGACTTTTATATTGCTTTCCTCCCCAGGGAAAAACAAGCAAACATCTCCCCCTCCATTAAATTTATCCGACGTCCCACTCCTGCCTTCTACTTCCATTAAGGCTTTTCCTTTCGGTGCCACTACCTGTGCTCCCTTTCCAACAAAGCAATGACTTACTATCCTGGCTGGGGGGCACCGGGAGACCAGGACAGCCCCCCCTCAACCCCCTCCGCCGCCTCTCTTCCTCGCCTTCTTCCCCCTTTCCCAGCAGCCGAAAAAGCGGTAACTGCCGGTGCAAGAGCTCAGGCGCATCGAGAGCCCGAGAGGCCGTTCCTGCTCATTCCAGGCGCCCCCGCCGCCCCCGAGGTTCCGGGAAAAACAATCGTCCTGGTGCCCTGCCTGGGCAGAAACTGGCGAGCGCCAGAAAACCCGCGGGGCCGCGGCGCGCCTCCGCCTCCTCAGAAGTACGCGGAAGGGCGAAGGAGCCCGCGGGGCCGCGGAGAACCCGCCCGGCCCCGCATAACTCTGTGTTCCAGCTCTCGGACCTTTGTGCCCCACCCTCTGCGTAGGGATGCACGGCTCCGAGGGGAAAAGGGGGGACGCGGCTGCGGTCCCGCGTGGATCTGCCGCCTGCCTGCCCGGCGCAGGGCCTGCCGCGGCGTGGCGAGCCCTTCCCTGCCTGCTCGCTGCCTTTCTTTTGAATTTGCCGTTTTGAGTTTGCCTTTGACGAGGCTGCGAAGGCTCCGCCGTGCCCTCCGTCTCCGCTCTCAACATCTGCTGCGGCCGGGAGCGGCGCCGGCCCCGGCGCACTTGGCTACAGGGTTCCCCAGGGCATTCAAACATCCTGCGCTGCCACCGAGGGACGGGGAGCAGCTATTCTGCTCTTCCCCTGATTACTCACAGCCTACAAGCAACACCATATGCTTCTTCTGATCAAACAACCCGCTACATAGGCACCAGTAATTGACGAGACCTGCTCGAAATCACGCAGAAAGGTAGCCTACTGAGACCGCCGGAGCTGACAAATCACTGCTAATAATCCTTTTAGGAACATCACGGGCATCAGAGCTTGCAATAGCTTTATTTTTATAAAGTATGCTCTGACAGTATAAAAGACAACTCGGTCTCCTTTGAAGCCGAGGGCTGTCCCGCATAATGATCCTCACGTGGCAGCATATCACATCGGAAAGTAGCTTGATAGAGGCTTTAATTATCATTATTTTTAAAAGGTTTCATTATCCCCTTCTTTGGTTCTAAGTTACTAGTTTGAAGAAACTATTACAAGATGCACTCGGTTGGAAATTACTGCTGTGGACTTAAGGTGTAAACGTTCATACCTAACGGTGTATGAGGCGGGAACCTCCCCCAGCCGGAATCATTGCCCCATCATATATTTACTTTTAAAAAGTAGAATTAGGACCCGTAGCTCAAAGACTTTCAGGTAAAAACTACTACCAAAAAACAACAAACACACACCACCATCATCCATTCCCAACCCCCCTCGCACCCAGAAACCAAACCAAACCCAGGCCGTATACCCAGCCCTGATTTATAAAACTTAGTAGACGGACAGACCGATTGACTCGAGTTACAACTACGGAAAACAGAGAGGCATGTGTGTATTACGTTGTTTCTTACGTATACACACTTCACAACAAAAGATGCAACACACTTTGTTATTAGGTCGGGAAAAAAGCTCTTAATTTTTCTTTCACGCAGACTCTCTGTTGAGTTATCTAAATAAAAGACTGGTGAAGTATTTTTGATTCATTCCCCTCCCCACTTCCCCATCTTATAAAACCAATCGAGCGAGAACAGAGGAGAACTTTATTCCGACTCTCTCAACTTTCTGTGCTGTGTTTCCTTTAGCAGCCGATCTAGAAGACCCAAGACAGTCGCTTTAGAATCCTAATTCTACTTAAAAGCAAGACATAGTTTAGGACGGCGAAATCTGCTTTTGATAGACAAGCAGGACATCGCCGCGCTAGTGAAAGCCAAGGTGAAATTTGCTATTTGCTGCTGCCCGACTGTCGATGGAGAAAAAGATCCAGGCTTAGGAGCTGGGCTGGCAGCTTGTGCGTGTGTGTTTGGGGGGAATATATCTAAATCCAAAACGCCTGTTAATCGACCTCGGAAACTTTTAACGCCCTCAGACTGCCCTCTGATCCTCAGAGCGAGACACATCACATTCACGATGCGAATCGGTGTGCCTGGCTTATTTATTTAGGCTTTGTGTGTGCGTGAGCACGGCTGTACCTGTAAACCGCACCTTTGCTCCACCATTGAGCTAAGGCTTTACGACTTTGCATAGACTTATGTAAATATTTACCCATATATTAACTCCCCCCCTACAGTATGGCTATAAATAGGGGGGAATCGTCCCCTCTTCCGCCATGCACGTGCTCTGAGGGGGACGCACATCTTACAGGGGGACTGGGGGAAAAGAAACCCCCTGTTTGCTTTAGCACAACAGGCAGCAGAGCTCAGGGCCTTCAAGTGTTGACCAAAGCACTCTCAGTCCTCAACCAAACCTGTCACAATAACTGAAGGGAAAGTATTTACGACAGAGAAAAGTGTCAGCCGAGAGCACCCTGCCTCCAAGCACAACACCCCATGACACTTACTTTTTTTTTGTTTTAAGTAAAAGTGACAAGAGACACCTGGATCAGAACGGAAACAGAGACGAATAGATATTCCCACCTACCTTCTGGAAAAACCACCCTCATTTTTAAGTAGCTGGTGGTGAGCCTGATTATGGATGCTTTGTCCAGCTGAGAGGTGATAGCGGAGGGCAGGGGTAGCAACTTAGCCAGTTCATAAAATTCACTGTTTTCTTTCTCCCGTCTAGTCCGGGCAGCATTTTTGGACTTCTCTTTCATCGTGTTTTTTTCCCCCTTCCTTCCTACAATTTAAGCTCCAGAGATTCATCCAAAGGTGGAAGGGAAACTCAGCTGCGATTCATCTCTCTGGAGCATCAGGTTCTGAGAGCGGCCATTGCTCTGGGAAACCGTTTGGTTGCGTAAAATGCAAACAAGTATTGAAGACCAGAAAGGTGTTCTTAAAACGAAAAAATAAAATATTCTCTGGAAAGCAGAGTCAATCGGATAAGAAAGGCATTTATCCAATGCAGTTCAGAGACTCCAAGCAACTGCAGGGAAAAAAAAAAAAACAAACCTAGAAGCTTGCGGCACCAGGCAGCAACCAAACGAGGTTTTTCTGGTCCTTTTTCCAACTCATGGCGAGCAGCATAGCTCCTCGAAAGACGCTCATCATAATCCCGTTTCTTCCCGTGGCCCGCTGTCAATCCGAGGCCCGAAACGGCGGGCAGGGGGCAGCTTCCCGGGGGCCTCTGTGAAGACAACAGCAGTCCTGGGGTGAGAGAGCCGGCGCGCAACGCAGCAGCGGGACCGCGAGAAATAATCAAGAACGGGCCTCCGGCGGGTGTAGTATGTTCTCCCACCAGAGGGGAAAGAAAAGGAGAAGAAGAAGAAAAAAAAAAAGAGGATATTTTCCTGCCACCCAACGTGCCCGCGGAGGAGCCTGCCCCGTGCTCCCCTCCCACAGCCTTCTCACTCCCCTGCCCAGGTGCGCACTTCGTGGCCAGAAAGAAATCACGGCAGAAAACAGCCCCCGGCTCACGGTTACCGGCGGGTTTCGGTGCTAGCGGGGCCGCGCCAGCCCCTCCACTCTCCTCCGGGCTGGCACCGCTGCCAGATTTCCCCTGCTGCCATCCCCACGTATTTTTTCCTTCTTTTTTTTTTTTTTTTTTTTTTTTTTTGGGGGTTTAA
>JANHGB010009643.1:0-11115 GCA_026283785.1 Coracopsis vasa | reverse complement strand
ACCCGCCCCCCCCCATGACGCATCCGACGCCAGCGACCGCTGGCCCGGCAGCGCTACACGCGCCGCGACGGCCCCTGACACGAGCGCGCCTGTGCGTGCCAGCGCGCCCCGCCCCGTCTCCGCAGCGCCCCGCACAGACGGACGCGAGCGGACGCACACCGCGCTGCGTGGGCTCGGCGCTGTCCTGCTGTCACAATTAGCATTCCCTCACCTGCAGCGCGGCCCCGGGGGCCTAACGAGGGCACGACGCGAGCCGCCAGTGCTAACCCCTCCCTTTCTTATTCCTCCGCCCCCCTAAGTTTGTACGTTCATCTGCACGGGGTCGGGCCTGCCCTCCCCAGCGCGAGGGGATTTGAGGAGGAAACGTCCGTTTTATGTTGTTTTACTCACTTATAGGCTTGCGAGTTTGGATTTCGCCCTCCCTTGTTGGGGTTTTGCCCTGGTATAGGGCCTGGGGGAAAACCTCCTCAGGTACAGTGTGAGACCCACACTTATGTATGCTAGTGGAGCCGAAGCTGCATCAGGCTGCCTCCAACGGCTGTCACTGAAATCTCCTTTCCCAAGGCCTGGCTTTCATTAGCAAAGAAGTTATTTCATTAGTCAGGGGAAAATCTGTCATCAGAAGACTGTTTAAATTTCAGCACCCCAAAGAATAATGCTTAAAATAGTGGGATCCGTTCCACAGTCTGTTCTTACTATCAACCTGATAATTAACAGGTCACAAATAGGCTTGTATCACTGCTTTGTTTCAGTGGAGGAAAGGAGCTTAGCCCCCCTCGAGGACACACTTTGCTTCGAAATAACACATACAGTTTGAGATGAAATCGATAGCAAGAGGAACCACCCCCCTCTGCTGCTCTGAAACTCTGCCTTCAGCCTCCCATCACCTCAGAGAATAGGCTTAATCAGACCAGAAAGGAGGGATGCAGGGCATGAGGTTGCCTGGTGGCTTCAGAACTGGTGCCCATTGTACTTGGTGTGTACCACAATCATCAGGATGCTTACAGTTTTGTTGTAAGGCAAGATGGGAAGTGTACCCTGCATGGGTTTTAATAGGAGCTTGAGTTGTTTTAGTCTCATACCTGTTTGTGGCTGCAAGTCTAATTATGTTCAGGAGCACTGCATGCTAAGCTGGGAGTCTGACCCTCTGTCACTTAACAGTTTCTCAATTACTTGGGCACTCTGCAAGCGCGTCTCTACTCTCCTCTGCATTCCCCATGAGGTGAATAGATTCCTTATTGCAACTGCAGTACGAACTGAGCTTGTAGCCGTTTTCTTTGGAAACGATGTGGAGAAGATGATGTCTCTGAGGAAAACACTGTGAGATGAATTGCTTAAGTTGGAAGGGGGCACAGGGAAACAGCACCAGATTTGTAAGCTGGAATCTGGTTTTAACCTACTTCAAACTGTGCTGAATCTGCTGCACAGGGGTAGGGGTGTGTTTCCAAGGATTGGTATATGCCTGAGATTAATACTTTTTTTGTTATTTAAGTTTTGCCTCACTGTTGAAATGTTTTGTCTGAACCCTGAATTCTGGCTCTTATTCACTGATGGTGGGACTCTGTTTAGACAATGTGATGGCTGAATGTAACCAGCTGAAGCCAGAGCCTGTTAAAAGGACAGCTTCCCCACATTGCCTCTCCTGAGGAGTGTCCACTACTTGCACCCAGACAGAGGAATCTCCAGGGCTTGCTCGCTTTATGTAGTTCCGGTCAGATTTATCTGGTAGATGAACTAGGAGTTGTTATTTATTTGGTCTGACAGTAGCTTGGTGATGCTAATGCCACATTTTTGAAATGTGACAAATTCTAAGGCTATTCTGGAGTCTGGTTTAAATTTTGGCTTCAGCACAAAATGCTCCTGGTGCATGGCTTCACCCAGCCACTTGTCAGAGCAGCCATACTGACGAGATAGGAGAAGACTCTGGGTGTCATGTCCCTGAGCGCACTAATAAGCCTTAGTTGCCCTGACTGGCCTCACCTGGCAGCAAGGCTCACACCTTCCCTCAAAGCTTGCCTGTAGGGGTTCCTGGCTCTGGCAGCACTGCTATGATGCCTGTACCTCACTAGGGACCTTGTTGATCTGGATCCTGACCAGCTGACTTCACAGCTTGAACTTGCATCTACCTTGCCACTATGGACTTTCCTGATGACCTGTGCTCTGGCCTGAGCCTGACTGGTATCCCTGTACCAACCCAGTTCTCCTTGCTCAGGTAGTGTAGGGTGGGCCCTGGCTAGTGAGGCCCTTGCCCTAATGTCCTCGCTGTCATGCTTGGCTTGTGGCTCCCTGTCCTCTTCCCCCAGCTCAGCCCTCATTGTTTACTAATGCTGGGCTGCTTCTATTCACTGGAGGGCTCCACTGACAGCTCTGTTTTCCCTCCAGGGCAAAGGAGTCAGTCTGTAGCCTGCTTGTCCATGCTCTTTTGATTTTCCAAGGATAGTGCCTGTTCCAGAAGATATTGCTCTTTGGGGAGCTTCCTGAGAGTTACCACAGGCCTTTTGCTGGTTGCCAAAGTCTACCTGCGGTTATGGGACCTTAGAAAACACAGGGCTGGAGGGAGGAGGGTGTTGGATGGCATCGAGCTTCCTCTTTCTTCCTGGCAGGAACAAAACTTTTGAGTTGGAGAAATGTAAACAAGAGTCAGAAGTTTGGTGAAATAATGGACTCACCTAAGCTTGGCTGTAGTTCAACTGCTAAAGGGAGGGAGAGGAATGGATTAGAAAGACTCAGACTCCCCGCATCCAAAGCTTGCTTGCTACTTCTCCATATAGGAGGGTTATGCAGGAAGCTGACTGTCTTGGAGGGCTGGGGGACTCTGCAGGGGCGCAAGAATCTATCTGCCCAGCTCATTTTACAAGGCTGGGACCATTCAATATAAGCTCTTGGAGGCAAAGGCTGCATTTATCTCCATACAATGTTGATCACAGTAGGATCCTATTTCTGTTTAGGGCTTCCAGATGCAATTCTAGTCAATGTCTATTATAAATAATAATATTAATAATAAGTATTAAAATGCCAAGCTGCAAATCACTGACATAGTTTTCTGATATTGCTGGTTAGTTTCCAGTATTGTCCTCCTGTCTTACTGCAGCACATTGTATACAAAAGAATTGAAACCCAATAATCAGCATGTCAAGAGTTTGAAGGCATGATTGCATTTTTTCATCTGAAATCCATCTACTGAAGCTGACATCA
Organism: Coracopsis vasa; assembly: GCA_026283785.1. NCBI lineage: Eukaryota > Metazoa > Chordata > Aves > Psittaciformes > Psittacidae > Coracopsis > Coracopsis vasa. The sequence continues at coordinate 7,920 of JANHGB010009643.1, read as the reverse complement.
CAACAAGTAAGTTCATTGGCCTAATGAACCCGGAGTCCAGCATGCATACACTGTTCTGTGTACCAGGATGTTAGGAATTAGGCTGGTAAAGGGGCTGCTGTTGCATAGAATAACTAGTGTGAAATGGTAAAAGCTAAGCATTACGGGACATAAACGTAGCAAAAATGTAAATAATAGGCATCATGTGATGTTTATTTTCACTTACTGGAAGACAGCTGAAAGGAAGACTTCAGCTATAATTTGTTTTTTCTGCTTTACTGCATCTATAAAAAGGCTACGATGATTTTGTTCTTCTGACTGCAGTAATGTAGCTTTACATTTGAACAGAAATATGACTTTAAATTTAGATTTTAATTTCATGTCTGACTGCAGGCATAGTAGAAACTTTACCCTAAAATAACATTTCTTCTATAGCCAGCTCCTTTTGTGCTACTGAAACAAATAATAATGAGAAAGTATTCCAGCAGGAGGAGCTGGATTAGAAGCAAATGGATTCCATGGCAACTCCTGACTCTACATGACACCTAATAACTAGCATTTATGCTGGAAATTGTCTGTGTTATCTTGTACCCCAGATCTGATCTTCTTGTAGGGTTTTCCCCTCATTTTGAAGCAAAACCCCATAGGGGTGGTGGTGGTTTTGTTTGTTTGTTTGTTTGTTTTGGTTATTTTTAATATAGATCCAAAAATTAGCATGAAGTGGAATGAGTTTGTCTCCCTCAAATGTGTGCTTAGGTGAAATGAATGTAATTAAATTTTTTTTTTAGTTACTTCAGAAATAAAATATTTGCTGAGAAATGTATTGATCTGTCAAGGGAAGAGTTATATAAGATCAGGACACTGGAACTGCATATTTTTTAGCATCATGAGATGTCCATATTCAACAGTTTGAAACATAATGCAAGAGGATCCAACTGAATCAGACCAGTATCTTGGTTCTCACAGTGCTGAATGCACCAGGGGAATCTCGTCATGGGCAGCTGGAGAATAACCCGGTCCTATGAGGGTCTGCAGTCAGTCAACCAGTTTGACTGATTTATGATCTCAAGAATGTGGATTTATATCCTTCTGTGCCATGATCCAATCTCATGCACGTGTGGGGCCTGACAACTGTTGCTGTTTGAGTGTGGAATATAGGGACTTGCTATTTTATACCTAAATTGAAAGGAATCTGTTCTCAAACTGTCATGTGGTAAGCAACCTTTGCCTAGGACAGTTTCAGTAATACTTCATGGCTAAGAGAACATTAGCTGAAATTAACCCTGGCGATGAAGTTTTCTATAGACACTTTGTGGCCTGGCTGGTTTCTCAGTCAGCTGTTGTTTGATTGCTTGAGGTCCTCAGATGGTAGAAGAGCATAGCCTAGGGTTGGAAAAAAGTGTGTATCTCCTGTGGTCAAATGAAGGCTGATTCAGATTTGTGCTGCTTATGCCCCTTCGGTATGAGTGAAGGAATGAAGAAAGTGTGTCTGAAACATGCTCCACCCCTGGTTTTGTGATTGTTTGGCCACGGACAATCACAGATTGTATTCTCTGCAATCGCAGTTGGTATTCTAATGTACAAGTGAAGGGTGGCCAACAGGAGAAAGATGGAAGGCTCTGCGGTAGTCTAATCTTATTGCTAGGTGTTACTGATAGCATATGTATTTACATATTGATACCTCTTGAAGATGCCTAATACCATCTAACTTTTTGCCCAGGGGAAGGAGTGTTTTTTCCTCTTTCTGTCCATATGGACATGATAGACTTTATTTATTACCTATTGTTCAAAACATAGAGAAGTCTGCAGCAAATACACTAAATGGATGGGTAGAAAAGGGAGAGCCTGATCTGCTACAAACAGATTTGTGACTAGCACTTGGGATCAAAACCAAACTGCTCTAAGGGTATAGCAGATCACATAACAAAGGTGATGGGGGAGGAGTGAGGGGAAAGGCGAGGCCACAATCAGGCTTTGGAACACAATTCAAAGATAAAGGTGTAGAAATGTAAAAGGCAATGGAAAATACAGAAAGCCCAGAGAAAAGTGCTCTGGGTAGCAGCAGCAGTAGTAAGAAAATAATTTTTTAACTTGTTTAGGTGTATGTTTATTTTTGTCTACAAGACAAAAGAAGGTACAGCATGGAAAAGAGAAAGAAGGGTAAAATAAAATAGAAACAATACTAGACAGATTGGGAAATTGAAATGGAGATGAGGGCTGAAATGGAAGAGTGGGAGTAATTATGGGGAAAGAAGAATTTGGGAAAAAAATTCAAACAAGAAATTACTTGATTTATTCCTGTATCTTACTTTATTTCTATTTCTTATAGCCTGAAGTTTTGTGGTTTGGAGCAGGGATGGCAGAACAATGCTGCATTGGTGTTCTGAGTTGGACAGGGAAAGGATAAGTGGCAGATAAAAGAATGAAATAATGAATGTGGACAAAGTGTGTGTGTGTGTGTGTTTTTTTTTTTTTTTTTAATTATCATCTCTTTTTAATTGCAGGAAAATAAAGGGGTTTAAGTAAAGAAATGGAGCAGTGAAAGCTATTTTTAAAGCAGATTATCTTCAGCTATGCATAAACCAAACACATAGACAGGGATCTAATTCCTGTCAGTAATTTCTTTGCTCTCCCAAGAGATCAAAGCAACGTTTCTCTTCTGAATGTTAGTTTTGGTGGGTTCCTGCCTTCTTTCAGTAGTGACAGCAACAGTAACTGCTAACTTCAATGATTTGTTATGTTCATGTTATTAACATGTTACTAATTACTAATAACTGGTAACATGTTCATGTTACTATAATTATATATATGATTATACATACATATGTGAATCTGTTTATTCTTTCTTTCCTGAGAAATTTTGACATAACTGACTATATTAATGTCACATGTTATACTTCCAAATGTAAGGATATGGACCTTTTTTAATTTAAGTTTTTAGTCTGAAATACTTATTTTTAACATTGATTTGGTATGATGTAACATGAGGGCTACAAGCAAAGGTGTGTAAAATGGAAGGAAGATCATACATAGTTTATAAAATGAAGAGCATACACTTCTCTAGGGGTATAGCTAAGAAAGGATTTCTAAATACCAAGACTCTCACCTCTGAATGCACCCAGAGTGGAATTCAAGGTGTGAGGTGCTGAAATTTCCCTACCTGGTGAATATAGAAAATTTGGTATCTCAAATGAGACTGCACAACTGCATTTGAAGAGGGAAGCCTGGAACAACGATGGAACACAGAAATGCAACTTATGTTTGATACCTTGCCTAAGACTACAGGAGAGGTGTTTGTCTGGTTAGGATATGTTAACTTGGAACCTTTCCCTGAAAATGGAGGCTCGCTGTCTTTCAGAATGACAGAGAAGACTTGTGCTTTCTTATTTAAAAATTAGCTGCATTCCACTATCCCATCTACCCCCATATAAAATTCCCTCCTTGAGTTCTTTCTTCCTTTTTCTGACCATGATTTCCCATAATGTTCCCTATTGGAGAGCGTGCTTTTGTGGAAGGCGTGCCATCATGACAGAATAATTTGGTGTAATGAAAGCAGATTGTATAATAAAAACAAACAGGTCTGTTGCCTCACAGCAGCCCTGTCTGCATGAGACAAAGCTCTGTCCCTCCTTGGAGACAGGATTCTTATCCTGTTTTTCTCATTAGGGATATTTTTTTCATCTAATTTCATCTGATTAGCGATTTTTCATGGTCATGAGTTCTTAGTCTGTTCCTGTAAAGTCAATGGTTCCTAAGAATTAAATAACTTTAGGACATTACCTACCCATCCAAGTAAAGAAAATACAATTTATCCCTGAGTTAGAAATGTTATGAAATCTGCAGCTGTTAATCTTTGAGTCCTAGGTCTGAGTGAAGGATTAGATAATACTAATGCTACTGTCTATTCACCAAATCCTTTGAAAGTAATAGCAGAAACTAAATTTGATCTGCTAATAATATATGTTGGGAATGCATTTCATCCTCCCGTTTCTGAAGCAAAAGGGCAATGCATCAACAGAAAACAAACTTCAGCGTAATTTTCATCACTTAATGTTGGGATTTTTTTCCAGGTTCTGTTTGTTTCCTTAGCAGCACCTATATTTCCCAAAAGATTTTCATTGATTTGATTAAATTAATCCACCTGTTCCCCCAGAATTTCAGACAAATAGGTAGGTACTACATGGTTTTAAAAGGAAGAAACAAAGTGGGACTCTTGTCAGTATCCTTTGGGTGAGGTTTTTCCTTTTATTACCTCATGATTACAAAGAACAGAATATTCTAGCAATCCATCTAGATATAATTTATTTCTAAAAAACCCCTAAACCCAAACAAACCTATTTCTTAAAGTTTTGGTTCTTTAAGTTCAGCATTCCTTGAGGACCCTGATCCTGGAAAATTTTGGACAAGGTTAAGTTTAGTTGAGGTGCATTTAAGTTTGGAATGGACATTTAGGATCCTGTTCCCAAAACAGTGTATCAGAGCATCTCTCTGGGCATACACTCTTGCTGGTAAAGGAAGCTGAAATGTAACCTGAAGGGCTGACATATTTGTCCCGTGCTGTAGGATGTGTAAGGCAGAGGAATGCATGTAAACTTTCCCATCCTCTACTTGAGCTTGGGTGCTGCTGTCAACATACGCAACAGCTAGTACCTGATTGAGCACCTCCTACAAACCAGGTAGAAAATGAACTAAATGCTTGGTGTCAATCTCTTTCAGAGCAGTCCTATCTTGGAGTATAGGGTAACACTGATACAGACATTTTGGTTTCAGCAACAAAAGGAAAGAGCTGTCATTACACATTCTGTTACAGTTTTCCAGGGAGGTCCAGATCAGATCTATGTACCAAAGATGATGCACAGCAACCTGCTTTTCTGTCCTCAGAAAGGTAAACAGCAAAGCCCCCCCCAAGCTTTCCATGCATCAATAAAATAAAAATCATTATCTTGTGACCTTGCAAAAGTATGATCATGCTTTATTCAGCTTGCATAACTCAAAGGTAATTTTTCCTACTCTTAAGCACCTATGAAGTTCGAATGACATTGCTTTATGTCTCATCGCTTTATGAATGGACATAACTCTAGGAGACTGGTAGCACTTACTGGCTCTATTGGGCTAAACTAAATGAATTCATTAAGTTAATTTCTTTTACCATTACAACTAATTTCAGTCATAATTTAGTTGTTTTAAAAAAACATAGTTTTAGATTTAGCAGTCTTTTACCCAATAATCACTTTTGACAAAATGACAACAAATTTGTGTATTAATTTGAAATTGCATGATCTGGATAGTTGAGAGCTTAGATTGCTTAATGCTAGGTGTGAAGCTGGGGGAGTGGCTGATACAGCTGAAGGCTTTTCTGCCGTTCAGCAGGACCTTGATAGGCTGGAGAATTGGGCACAGAGAAACCTTATGAGGTTCAACAAGGGCAAGTGTAGGGTACTGCACCTGGGTCAAGTACTAGTAAGGCTGTGGGCTGACTTACTGGAGAGCAATTCAGCTGAGGAGGACCTGGGAGCACTGGGAGATGCTAAGTTGAATATGAGCCAGCAGTGTGCCCTTACGGCCAGGAGGGATAATAGTATCCTGGGGTGCATCAGGAGGAGCGTGGCCAGCAGGTTGTGGGAGGTGATCCTCCCCCTCTATTCAACCCTAGTGAGGCTACATCTGAAGTACTGTGTCCAGCGCTGGGCTCCTCGGTTCAAGAAAAACAAGGAACTATCCGAGAGGGTCCAGGAGAGGGCCACAAAGATGATTGGGGGTCTGGAGCATCTCTCTTATGAGGAGAGATTGCGGGAACTGGGCCTGTTTAGTCTGCAGAAGAGAAGACTGAGAGGGGATCTCATTAATGTGTACAAATATCTCAAAGGCAGTGCCAGGAGGATGGCGCCAGACTCTTTTCAATGATGCTAAGGGACAAGATGAGGAGCAATGGCCATAAACTAAACCACAAGAAGTTTCCCATCAACATGAGGAAGAACTTCGTTACATTGAGGGTGGCAGAGCAGCGGAGCAGGCTGCCCAGGGGGGTGTGAAGTCTCCCTCTCTGGAGATATTCAAAACCCACTTGGGTATGTTCCTGTGTAACCTGTTCTAGGTGACCCTGCCTTGGCAGGGGGGTTGGACTAGATGATCTCCAGAGGCCCCTTTCAACCCTGGCAATTTTGTGATTCTGTGATAATTATTTGTAGGTGGCCATGTCTGTGTATAATTTATCAACAGGAAGCAAAAATTGTTAGCAGAAGTTTCAGAAGCTTTACTGAGTTGTGATTCCTTTTGAATTACTGCGTGGTGCTGCAGAGAATGGTACTGCAACTGCATATATATCTGGGCAAAAGGAAAGTCTTAATCCTTTATGAATGTGTTTTTCAGTTTCTAAATCTTTTTCTAGGGGAGTCTTCGTGAACTTGTGGGGAGCATTTGCGTTCTGATGCACATGTTATTGTATGTAAATTATGGAGAGTCTGTTCTATTGAGCAAGGCATGTATTGTACGGGTACCATCAAGGATGAGGTTGAAAGCTACTGTCAATGTTTGCATGGAGTAGTCAAGTAAAAAAAAATTTGAGAGATGCACAAAGACAGAATTTATCTTGACTAGATGGGTATCACACACATGGATATGGCCTATATTGTCCTTTGGTCAGTTCTTAACATTTTATTATCAAGGAGAACTGAGAAACCACTACATCCCTCTTTTCCCGGATTTTCTCATCCCCTCTTTGAATCAAGTCACATACTTAGAATTTAAGTCTAAAATGAAACTGTCATTTGGCTCAACTATAGAGCTAACTGTGCTGTGTATTTTTCATGTCTTATTTGTTTAATATATTATTGGAGTAATATTGTATCGTATTTTGAATTTAGCACAGTAGGGTCTTGTGTGTATTTTTTTTTTTTGTAGATCTCAGTTTGCAGAAACCTAATCCTGGACCAGGACTCCTTCTGTGCTACGTGTCCTATAACAGAATGAAATTCCCCCAAAAGTCCGATCCTAGAAAGCTTCATCCAAGTGTAGCAAGAGAGATGGTGTTGGCAGGGTAGGAGGATGGGGTGGGACAGGGAAAAGCCATGCCAAAGAAATAGCAAGATCACATAACTGTGGTAAACTGTTAAGTAGTCATGTAGTCTCTTTTGGTACAGAGTTGAACTACTTTTTGTTGTATTTTAGATAAGACAAAATAGCAAAACCCCCAAACAAAAAAAAATTAGAGAGAAATCTTGCTTTGGCATGAGTAAGTAAAGGGGCCTTTTTATGGAGATAGTAGAATCCTTTTGGTGTTTTTTCAGCTCCCTCATTAGCCGTTACAATCATTTGAGAAAATAAAATAAGGCTTAATTGCAGAATCTTCACAGCAACAAATATGACGTTTTACCAGAACCTGATATTACTGTGCTAGTACAATAGGTAATTAGCCCCTTCATTATTTCATTTGCTGATAAATACATGATGGAAACTCACCTTGTGTTATTTGCCTCTGAAACTATTTTATCCTATTAGCTAGAAGAAAGTACCACTGTCAAGTAGGTAAGCCTAATTTTCCCACATTAGCATTACACAGTAGGAACTGTGTTACTTCCATTCCAAGGTGCAAATTTGCTTGTCTGTGAAGACCCGTGAAGTCTGTTGTGAACACATGACATCCATGTCTCTAAATTGAAGAGGCATGGATTTGATCGATAGACAACTTGGTAGATAAGGAATTAACACTCAAAGAGTTGGGATCTTCAAGATTCCTTCCAATCCAAACCGTTCTGTAATCGTATGAATGGGAACTACAGACCAGCCAGTCTCACCTCTGTGCCTGGCAAAATCTTGGAGCAGATTCTCCTGGAAGGCATGGTTAAAGCACATGAAAAACAATGAGATGGTTGGTAGCAGCCAGCATGGCTTCATTAAGGGGAAATCCTGCCTGACCAATTTGGTGGCCTTCTATGATGGGGC
>JANHGB010009641.1:2338-21657 GCA_026283785.1 Coracopsis vasa | reverse complement strand
TGGAAGCTGCTCTGAGGTCTCCACGCAGCTTCTCTTCTCCAGGCTGAACAGCCCCAATGTTCTCAGCCTGTCTCCATGCAGGAGGTGCTCCAGCCCCTGAGCGTCCTCGTGGCCTCCTCTGGACTTGATCCAGCAGCTCCATGTCCTCCTTATGTTGAAGACAGCAAAACTGCACACAGTGATGCAAGTGGGGTCTCACAAGAGCAGAGCAGAGGGGCAGGATCACTTCCTTCGACCTACTGGTCACGCTCCTTTTGATGCAGCCCAGGATATGTTTGGGAATTTGCCCTCTCTTAGAAGTCTGTGATCTCCTGAAATAGCCACAAAGGTCTGGCACAAGTCAAGAGAGAACTGCAGCCCAGAATACCAATACCTTGGTTGCTGGTTTTCTCCCTGAACTTGGACATTTCATCTTACTAGGGTCCAGCAAAGGGAGTCTTTCTAGTCCCTGATTACTGCGAGTCTTTTCGCTCACTGGATAAGAGACCTGGCACTACTCTGTATTCGTATTTTTAATTACTATTATTCAACAACCCCTTTTTCCTGCTAAGGATGAGGAGTGTGTAAGCTCTACTTAGCTGATTTTACAAACTCAAAGTCCTTGAAGTCTGAACATAGCCTACTGCCATACACAAGCTGAAAAACACTCTTAAATCCTGGGTCAGGCTATAAAATCATGGTATAGAACAAAGAAATAAAAGCTATAGTAATAGAATACACTTCAAGTGAATTTTATTTGCCATCAAGCTTTGGAGGTCTTGTCTTTTCAAGCTTCTTTCCCCAGCTAGGAAACCTCACAATGTGTATTAAACAAATGTTCAACTGCATTCTAATGTATTCTGTAGCTAGAACTTTAGGAAAAATAATAAATAATGCAAGACTTATGATAAAATCATGAAATGTAATAAAAACCATGGGAGATGGCAATTTTCTTATGGCATTAGTATAAAATTGCAGATTGAATCACCTTTTTCTAACTCCAAGCAAGAAACTCTATTACATAGAAGACAAACTACCCTATCCTTAAATGTACCTTACCCCTACCTTTGATGACAAGCATCTCCTTGAATGATGATTCCTAAACTGTGGTCTCTTGGTAGTCCACAAAGTCATGGCAACTGATCCAGAGCTCACTGGTCCTAAATTCACTAAGGCTGTGTTAAATGAACATCTAATCCCTGCAATATTTCCATGGCCCATTCCCAATTCTTTACTTGATTGTCCAGACGTGCCCCTTACAATATACGAGGCTGTGCTGTTAACCCAGTGAAATTCTGCTAAGCCAAGTTTCTGAGCAATTAATGGCTTGTTTTTTTCCCTTATCTCCTTTCTTCTGCAAATTTTAATAGTCATTCTCCTATTCTAAGAGCCATGCTCCTCTATGAGTAGCTCTTTGACTGAATGGGTCCTATGCAAAAACCTGACCTGGGCATCAATGGGTCCAGGCACAGATTGTGCGCTATGAGGTTAAACCTGGAGGCAAACAGGCTACTTGTTGCCTGATTTTAGATAGATAACTAATTCTACTGCAGCTTATGGTGGATTAAGACAAGAAAATACATATTGTGACTGCACTGGACACAATACATGACTATGTTCAGACCTGTAGGTCTGATATCTATATCTGACCTAGGTATGAAGCATGGTGTTCATATTACCCAACATAGAGGTCGTTACATTGCAGGCATCTTTGCATGATTCCATTCCTAAGGCATCTTTTACAAGGAGTGAAAGAATCTTGACAGCTGGAATCTGCAGTGCTAAAGACATCTGTTAAAATAATGTCAATTTGGGAAGCTCTTCCTCAACTGTATCTGTGATTTGGGCTGACTCTTATATAAAACCCGAGTGTGGACTTTCAGCCTTTATGCAAGTGCAAGGTGAATGAAAAGAGGCTTAAGGATCAAGCATTGGATTTGGTTTTGCCAGCTGGGTTTCCACAATGCCTCACAATATTGGTCCTTGCAGCCAGCTCTGCTTTTAACTCTTTTTCAAAAGCTGTCAAGCTCAGATGGGGAGGAAATTCCTTAAGTTCTATTCCTTCATCAACAACCTTTCCCTCATGCTTATTTTGAAGCCATGTTTGAGCAGCCAAAGTCCCCCCTGCTGCTTAAGTGGAGATGGGAGACATCCCATATTGCTCTGGGCTCTCACAGAAGATCAGATGTCCAGTTTCCCATGGCATATTCCCCTTCATACCCTGGCAGTAGGGAGCTGGTGGTCTCTTATTTGCCTGGTGTGGACTCCCCAGTTATCATTGAACACACCTATATATGAATAACCACAGCCTATTCAATGCCTCTGCCTGCAATGGCTGGTTCAAAGCCAGCTCACCATCAAACCATCATTGCAACCTGTAAGGTAGATGTCCCTATAAAGCAGACATCCCCCAAAGGGATTATTATCCTTTGAGTCAGCCTTCTTCCCTTGTCAAACAAAACCAAACAATATTGCTCAATTTAACCTATAAATCCCCACTTTATCACTATCGTGATTCCCTCTCCACCCAGACCAGCACCGTGCACATCCTTTGCACTCGTGGGAGTGATAAAAGCATTAATCTATGAGGAAAGGATTATGATTGAACCGTGGCCATGCGTGACTTGAGAATCAAGTCACTGCAATAATGGATTTTTCCTCTTTCCCTCCTGTCTGATCCCCATCTCTCGGGCTGGGGCTTTTGATTTATAACTTGATTATTAAAAACAACTGCGTTCCTCCAATTACAAATTCAATAACCTATTGATTTTTCTCGACTTTCGTTCCATGCCCTGTTCATCCACTGCTACACAGCTTGCACTTTGGTTTAATATATGGATCCTCAAACTAATGCTTTCCTCTGGGATGAATCATCCTATTTAACAAAGAGATTAATAAACTATGAAGCATGGAAGGGACATGCAGGTAGAGGATCAAGGAAACCTTTATCTCCAGTTTGCTCTTCTTAGGACAATAGGATTACACCCATTGTCAGTTCAATGAGTTGAACTTTTGGTTATACTTTGGATGACTGATGTTATTAACCCAGGAATGAAAGAAGTCTTCTTTTTCTACATGCTTGGTTTAGAGCTGAGTTCCACCTCATCTCTTTTAGACCACACAACAACAACAAAATCCAACCAGGAAACCCACAAATCTCTATCAGCACCTCTTTTACTGTCTTACATTTTGCTTCTACCAGTGGCCAGGTGCCAGGAGGGGTTTTTAATAAACTATGACAGTAAAATCTGTGACTTTCTGGCACCATGTAAAGCACTAAACAAAAAGGTACTCTATGACAGTGTAGGAGAAAGTTTTATTGGCAACTTCCTCTGAAAATATGTCAGCCATGCATGAAATACTCATTTAAAGTCCTTAGCGCGCTACTGAATGAAGACATATGTGCATAAGGGAATATGGCCAAAGCAAGCAGCACCAAGAATATCTGATTCACTGAGTTCTAGTGCTGTTAAATCATCTTGCAAATCTTGAGATCCGCTTTCAATTCTTTAGCTTAAGGAAGCAGCCTGTTCTACAGCATTTCTGGCAATAAATCAAAGTATTAATGAGAGAAGCATACCTACTATTTTCTGGAAGCAGGGTTTTTTTTAAGCTTCTACATATCCTGCCCAGTAGGATTATCCCCATTTTGATTATCCACATTTTGATTATTCCCAATTATAGCTGCTATGATTCAGGGTTTGGATCAAAACACTCTGAAGACAACCATAGTCACTTCACTCACTTTGCTGTTCTTTCTATATGAGGCTATATAAGAACACTTTCCATCCTCAGAGAGCATTACAAACCTGAAATAATGTTCCCTATTCATCACTTGAAAACAGTCTGTTAAGAGCATGATGAGATTGCCAAGAGCATTCAGAAGGGAAACGCCAGCATTTGAGATGCTTGAACAACATTAATAGACAATCCTGGTGTGAATTCATTTTTATGAGGTGTTCAAACACAATCCTGTCTGCAGGAAGTTCTTAGCTGAGACTGGAGTAAGCCCAACTACAATTCCTATGTCATAAATGTAAAACTAAAGCCTTTTCACTTCTTAGACTAATCTTGCTTTATCAATAAGTTACATTGGGGGGTTTCAATGGGTTGACATTTCTGTAGCAAAGATGGAAGCTGGAGAGATTGGTCCATAGCCTCTGAAGAACTTACGTGTTACCTTGAAGAGCTGAGAGTTCTGGGAAGCACTGAAGAGGCTGGGGGTCTAGTGAAGGCTCTGGTTATTAGAGAATCATAGAATGGTGTGGGTTGGAAAGGACCTTAAGATCATCCAGTTCCAACCCCCTGCCATGGGCAGGGACTTCTCACACTAGACCATGTCACCCAATGCACTGTCCAGCCTGGCCTTGAACACTGCCAGGGATGGAGCATTTACCACTTCTTTGGACAACCCCTTCCAGCACCTCACCACTCTCACAATAAAGAACTTCTTCCTTATATCTAACCTGAACTTTCCTTCTTTAAGTTTAAACCCATTGCCCCTTGTGCTATCGCTGCAGTCCCTGATGAAGAGTGTGAAAACGCATGAGGGAAGAGTAGGCTGGGGCAGCATATGGAGTTCTTCCTTCAGAGAGAAGCTCTGAAAAATTCTACTTTTCAACTCTGAAATTAATTTTCCATCCTAAGAAAAAATGGAATTTCCTGCAGATCAGAAATGTGAGGGTGGTGAGGCACTGGGAAGTTGTGAATGCTCCATCCTTAACAGTGCTCAAGGCCAGGTTGGACAGAGCCTTGGGTGACATGATCTAGTGTGTGGTGTCCCTGCCCATGGCAGGGGGTTGGAACTGAATGATCTTAAGGTCCTTTCCAATTCAAACCATTCTATAATTTCATGGAGTAAAAGTGGAACAACAGTCCAGCAGGCTGGATGCCAGCCAGTGAAGAGTAGACAACAATTTCCTGTACTCTCACAAGCCTTTCCTGAAGTTTTTGACAAGGCATTCTTGTCTAGAGATCTCAAAGATCCAAGGACATAATCTTAGAGCTCTTAGGATTCCTACAGTGACTCCTTCTCACACCCATGTGGTTTCTTCCCCCACTGAAGAGACCTCAATGGAGTATCTGCCATAGTTTGTAGACCCTGCTAAGTAAAATTGGCTTTTGGTTTCTTTCCTTTACATCACAGGATGTTATTTAGGGTGGCTCAGCAGCTGCTTCACACGCACAGATAGGAATAGATGTATTAGAGGGATGATGAAGAGGACTGCTCCAGCTGTACCAAGTCAAGCAATGCCTACTGAGAAAGCAGAGAGGAGAATTAGAAAAGGTGGAGGAGATAGATCCAGGATGAAAGGATCACAGGCTGTAGCTGGCATACCCATGCAAGGTGATGAGGGACTGATAAAAACACTCTCAGTGCTTCACTTTCCATCTTGCTGTTCCCTGATCATGACCCATAGACCAAATGTGTTTTCATGCTGCTATTTGGAGTAAGGACAGGTGGATTACACTAGGCTTCAACCCTATCATCCTTGATTCACTCTTCAGCTATGAGTCCAAATGTCAGCTCACACGCAGGCATTGGACTTCATGAATTAGAAAACTCTTTATTTGCCCTGTAATTGGTTCATGAGTGACCTTTCTCCTCTCACACATTTGTGTTGCATCCTTGCCCAGAGAAACCTTCACAGATTCAGCTATTAGTGACAGAAGCATCTGGAGACCCAACAGGGAAGAGGATCTCCTTGTGCTGGATCCTGTCCCCCTCAAAGATCTTACCACCCAATGATACTCAGAAAGATAAAATGAACAAGGCACCATGATGGGGCAGATCAGAAGAAGAATGGTAGAAGTGGAAAAGCATTTTCCCAATGACATGAAGAGAAATCTGCACCTCAATTCAAGTCCAAGTTTCACCCTACAGAACTTCATGCACTTGTCTAAATGTGCATGAATGCAGGTAAATGTGGTGTAATACTGTCCCTGAAAGTGTTCAAAACCCATGTAGATGAGGCCCTTGGTGATATGGTTTAGTGGTGGCCTTGTCAGTGTTGGGTAATGGTTGGACTTGATCTTGAAAGTCTTTTTCAAACTGACTGTTTCTATGATTCAATGACTCTAAATGAGATAAGGCTACTTCTACAGGCAATGAGGAGCTAAGTAGCTTCAGAGGGTGATTTGGACCATAGGAGACTGGGTAGCCCTTTGGGTAGCCATTTCTCTCAGCTATGCAGAGAGGGAGTTTACAGTGAGCACAGTCCTGACCTAAGTGCTTGGAGACAGAGAAATGAATGCCCAGGTCCTCTTTTACTTTCCAAAGTCCATGTATGGTACATTAGACATTAAATTATACCACTTCTTTGAGAAGCAGCCTGCTCCTCCTGTTGCATTGTGGACCTCAGGCACTGTAGGGAGGTTGTGGAAGTTTTCCCCATATCTCTTCTCCCACCCATCTCACCATACCTCTATCAAACAGCGTTCTCTCCAATTAAGATATAAAGTTAAGGCTTAGTGGCAGGATTAGTATTATTACCAGCACAGTTTGTGACTCATAAAATTGCAGCATAAAACTGCTCTGCTTCATGTCAAGGTGGGGAATTAACCAAGATCATCTATAACACCAAGTGGTTACTCATTCTAAACAGGAGCTAATATAGCAGAGCTCAAGTGCCCACTGGACAGTGCTGTATATCTCACAGGCCATGAAATATATCCAGTGTTGGTTTTTATCCCCCAGCAAGCTAATAAGTTGCTTTTAGTAGGGCTTTAAATATGTTTTAATTGGTATTTTATTTCTCTCTAGGAAATACACAAAGAGGCCATAGCAAAATGGGACAGGATTACTTTTACTGCCCTCATCCCTCTCATGGTATCACAGGGAGAATATCAATGCCCCCTCATGTGCAGAATCAAGGCAGCAGGAGGAACTGGATGGCAGATAGTCTACACTAAGTTTTGGGAAGCTGAGGTCCTGTGCTGACCGTACGTACTTGCTTTGTCCATGATCTGGACACAAATGAGTGCAGCATGAAAACCAAGTCATTGAGTTAGTGTGGGGTAGGTTCTAAGCTAATGCACTTTGCAGTGTTCTCAGGCTGATTAGCAAAAACCCAGCACTAGTAAATGCAGTTTAATGGCATCCTGCTTAGGGCTGGTCTCCTGGTTTAGGTCTGAGTGTTAGAGCACTATGAAAAGCTTTGGGAGGACATCATTGTTCTGAGCTGATTACCTAAACCCACCTGACATCTGGTTTTGCCATAGGAGAAACCGTTTTCAGTGTATTGAAATCAACTTCGATACCTCTTTACTGTAAGGGTGGTTAGGCATTGGAACAGGGTGCCCAAAGAAGCTGTGACTGCCCCGTCCCTGACAGTGTTCAAGGCCAGGTTGAATGGGGCTTAGAGCAACCTGCTCTAGTGGAAGGTGTCCAGGCCCATGGCACGGTGGTTGGAAGTAGATGATCTTTGAGGTCCCTTCCAACCCAAACCATTCTATGTTCTACATTTCTGCTGGAACCTGGTTGTGGGGATTCTTTTTGTGGTACTGAAATAATTTGTTGCAGTACAAGAACTCATTTTCTAGCCACATGTGCTGGTTATGACATCTTCCTTCATGGAATATTGGCATAGTTGTCATTATCCAAAAGCAGATGCAAACCAAACCTGTCATCTGCTTGATTTCTAAAGTTCTATTTCCAAATAATTTAGAGACATTCTTTCTATCTTTTGGCCATGAAATGGGCCTTCACAATGTTCACATTCAACCCACACTCCTGCCAGGACTGTTGTCTCAGGACCGCTGTCGATGAACCCAGCTTTGAATAATGATTCATTTTCAGACCACTGATCAGACCTTCATTGGCCCCAATCATTCATTCATTCCTAAACCTAACACCCAGCTCAACCGTCTGCTCTGAAGCATGCTATGGGAAAAGCAGTGATTGACTGCGATGGGTAGTACACGCTTAGGAAATTCCATTTTCTATTAGGATGACAAAAGAAAAAGGGCTTAAAAGGTAGAGATATTGTGAGACATGAGCACAGTAATTTCCATGGCCTTTCTTTTGTCTTAGTTTTTGAGTGCAAGGAATACTAATGTAAGCTCTGTAAGCGTGCTGTAGAAAAAGCTTTTGCTGACCCCCTGTCTCCCCAGAAGACACAGGTTTAAAGGTTAAATATATGGAGAGAAGAAAATAGTGCTGCTACATGCTAGAGGTTTTTCCTAGGTAAAATTGCACCCCAGAAAACTCTTGTTTCATGTGGATTCCCACCTTCTATATTTGTTAATGGCATAAAGTAATGTACATAAAGTACAGATGTACTCCATAATGCTATGAGTGATATGAAGTGATTTGTTGGAAATGTAGTTACTGCTGGGGGCAGGATTCAGCTGCCAAATCCCAGCTTGGACACCCAAAAGGATGTGAGAGACAGGATAAGCTGATATAAATCAGGATTGTGCTCTTCTGGTTTGGTGCCTGGAGGACAGGAGATATCCCTAGGGCATCTCCTTTGTCTCTGTGTGCTCTGAATCATACCCAGACTGTCTCATTAGGCTGACTTTAAAAGCCAGTGTATCAACCGCATCAGAGTACTTTGATGGTGCCAGTGGCTTTTTATTGGTTTTAAATCCAAGCTAGCTGAAAGTTAGAACACAGAAAAGGTCCAAAATAGACACCAGAGTTACAAAGGTTTATAAAAACATTGGTTTTCAGAAAGTAAAATAATACCCATGCATGTACTTTATGTTAACAAATGGTATCCCAGAGGGGTTCAGCTTTACCCTCCAAATGAGCTGATGAACCAGAAGACTTTGAAGGGGTTTCAGCTCCTTTTCTGTTCTCAGTTTCTGATGTAAGGAAACTACATTTATATTGTTCTCTTTGAGGATTACTTTGGTTCAAAACTTTCTATATTGGAGATTTTAAAGTCGAATGACTTTCCTGTGACCAATTCCCTGTTTTCCCTTCCCAGCTTTAGAAATGCTCATGTCCCTTGGTGCTGGTAAAAAGCAGTTACCATCTGCCTGGGGATTAAAGAGGAATTTAGCTGAAGTATTGGTGATATCTTCCTCCAAAGTGAAGGGAAACACCATTCCCAACCTGTTACAGCAATATCCAAACTTCTGGAAAGTTCATCCATGCAGTGAAGCTTCTGTTTTATGTGCACATGAAGACAGGAATAACGCCTTGTAAGAAAGAGTATGTCAAAGTAATGCTTCAGATCACTGCCCTGAATTAACCCTAGGGTGTTTTGTAGAGCTTGGCCCTGTAGTTACTATGGGGAGGTAGGGAAATTGCAATGATATTAGTCAGAAGAGGTGGCTGCAACTTCTGCCTCCGCTCTTGAGCTGAGCTGTGACTTCCACGCAACCATTTCACCCCTCCTGGGCTTTGACTTCGCTGTTCACTTACCACGCTTTGTTAATTGCTTTGAAAGCTATGATGAAAGGAGCTACCTGGCTGCAGGCTGTCACTGATGATTTATATCATGTGTTAAGTGCATTGGCTTTTAACTCTGTGTCTCAGCTTCACCCCCCCCACATACACCTTCACCTCCACTCAACAGCTTGGCAGCTGGAAGAGCGGCTTTAAAGAGTAAGGGAAGTATCATAACAATTTCATCAACTCTCAGGGATAATAAACAAGTAATTGAGTTTTGGCTGCTCTCTCCTGTCCTCGTGTTGTCTCTGTGCTCCACTCACCATTTCTCTCTTAGAAAGAGCATCAGTTGGCAATAGAGATCAAGGGCTTAGGAGGGTATCTGCTTCCAGGAGCATCCCTGATCATGGCTATCACACAGAGGATGTTGTAATCTCACACATTTTACTAATCCCTCCCTGGTCTCCCAGGGTATTTTCTGTAGGGCATATTTCTTGGGCTAAAGCCAAAGCTGTCTCTTATTATATGACCCAGAAGAATAAGCATGTCAGGGATCTGATGATCATCTACATCTACAAAACTCAGCACAAATGACTTCATGAACTGGGAATCAAAAGTGTTAAGAGGTCTGGAAGAGTCTAAATGAGCAAGACTCAGTCAGACCCCTGCAGAGGACTGATGGGCAAGAAATGACTTTGCTGATGCATATTTCATCTCCCATTAGCAGAAATGAGGCACAGTTCTACTGTGTAATCATTTGTACCTCCCTTGTACATTCAGTTTGATGGGTATCTCAATGATCAGTTTAGCCGTTGAGCAATTAAAGTCTAATTTGCATCCACACATGAGATTAAAATATTGGATGGATTAATTTTTAAGAGCTGTTACCTTTCATAGAAAACAGTACTAACTAATTGGGTGGATACATAGTGTGGGGTAACATTTCTCCTTATAAAGAGAGATACGCTGCCATGAAACTCAAGAAGACCTCTGCTTTGCTCAGCACCCTTATCTCAGGTGATAAATGCTTTCACTATCTCTTCTAAGTAAAGATAAGGCTTATTGCATGACTTCATTCCAGTGAAACTCTAACTACCACAATATGTAAAGCTTATCATCCACGTAAGTTGCAATTAAGCAATTTTCATGCCACCTTGCGTTGAATATATCTGCTTGAGTGTACGTTGGGTGGAGTATCCCCAGGCAGAACCTGTTTGCACAGGAAAACATGATGATCTGGCAGCAGTGAAATGGAAGGTGGGGAAAGGGCAGGTTTTTCATTGCAGAAAATGTTGGGCAAGGTTATTTCTTACACGCTGCAACACCCAGAGGAGCTGTGCCAGAGAAAACAGAAAAGCTCCATTTTCAGGGCTGCAATCACTGCGTGCTTTGTTAATGGAGAAGGAAGAGCAAAAAAGAAGTAAAATCTACGTGTGAATCATAGAATCACAGAATGGTTTGGATTGGAAAGCACCTTAAGATCATCCAGTTCCAACCCCCTGACATGGGCAAGGACATCTCACACTAAACCATGTTACCCTAAGCTCTGTCCAACCTGGGTTTAAACACTGCCAGGGATGAAACACTCACCACTTCTCTGGGCACCCTGTGCCAGCGCCTCAGCACCCTCACAGTAAAGAACTTCTTCCTTATATCCAACCTGAACTTCCCATTTCAGTTTGAACCCATCACCCCTTGTCCTGTTGCTACAGTCCCTGATGAGAAGTCCCTATCAGATCAGCTGTCTGACGAACAGTGCAGATTACATGGAAAAGGATGCTGAAGCCCTTTGGATAGGGACCCGCCACACGGGGCTTGGCCTCCTCCCAGGCTCCGCACGCCTGAGCAGACACTTTGATGGCAAAGCGCCTCCAAAGGGGAATCACAGCCAAGTGACTCAAAGGCATTTTGGTGTTGAATTCACAACGCTTCCAGTCAGCGCTAAGCAGCAAAACACCTTTGAAGTTTCCTGCTCAGATTTATCCTTTCTGTGAGACTCGGGTATTGCCAAGAGAGCAGATGAACTCTACTAGGCTGGAGTTGTAACACTACACGGACTTGCAGGCCCTTCTGCTGCGATTAGATACGGTCCCACACTTTTATAGTTCCTGTGGGCTTTACAGCCCATGCCTATTAAGAAATGAAGGGTCCACGACTGCTGTTGTAGCCCAGGACCAAGTCTACGTGTCAGTTAATTAACTTATTCTAAACCCTATTCCTTGAAGCAAAAAAGCACTGCTTACTTCATCTGCTTTCTCCCTGTGGGCAAGGCTTACACGCTGCATTTACTCATACAGAATGATGCTGACAGCCTGTAACCCAGCCCTGCTCCACGTGGCAAGGCAGCAGCTGGAGGAAAAGCAGCCCTGAGGTCCTGCTTTTGGGACCATCTCAGTGGGAGCATCGGGCATGTGGCCACAGCCTTGTGCTAGGGTGGCACAGCCCTCCAGGGCTAGAGAGGTGCCATGGCCACCTGGACTGAGATACGTGCTCTGGGGTGTTGCAGCAGGAAAGTGATAAAAGCTTCAGAGCTAGAATATAAACAGTGAACAATGTATATGGCAGAAGTATATCCAGGATGTAGCCTGGCTTGGTTCTTGCAGGAGCAAACACATCTCTCAATAGTGCATTGCATAGGGAAATGATGGACGCTTCTTCCAGCTTCCCAATAGGAGTACCAGCTGGGTGCTTTACACCAGGAGGATGATGCACAGAGCTGGAGGGTAGATAAGAGGGTGGTGGAGGAAGGGATGGAGTAAGCTGGCACAGGAGGTGAGCCCAGAGGGGTGCCGCAGGTGGGAAAGCCAGGATCAAGCCGGGACCAGGCTACTGGGCGGGACATTTGTGGACATGGAGAAGCCAAACCTCATCCTCTGCCTTCCGAAAAGCTTGCAGGAAGAGACAGAGCATGGTTGGGAGATGTTGTTCCTCCCCACCGCTGCCCTGGGGGCCTCTGCATTCCTGCTCTGCCTGCACATTTAACCCCCAAGCTGCAGAGGCAGCCTGGGTTGTGCTGGGCAGAAATGGGTCCAGACTTAGATGTTGCAGGGCAACTGCCTGCTACAGAGCATGATCTCTGCAGGGAATTAACACTAAGAGTCATTTAATTAACACTAATGGCACAGAAGGGCCAGGGCAGCACGGGGACAGCTTTCCAAACTTTGTGGAGCGGTATAGATGTGTCACAGAAAGGCTTTCAGGGTTGTGATCCTTAACTAACTGCATCTGCAGTGTCAGTTCAGTGGGGATGCTGTGTGGGGTAAACTGAGGCAGGGCAGGGTAACCTGCCAGGGCACACCTTGGGGAGGTGGGAGGAGCCATGGGGAATCACAGAGATCCCAAACAGGAGCCCAGGAAGCAGCAGAGAGAGAAGAGGCTGCAGATCTCTGAGCTGCAGTAGTTCGGTCTCCCCAAGGAAGGCCAGAGCTGGTGCCAAGTGCTCGGCTGCTGCTCCAAGGAGAACAGCCTTTGCCTTCCTCTCTCCAGGTACCATCAGCAGCGGTTGAGATCCTGGTCTCCCTTCAACGTCCCTCCATGGGGCCAAACACTTGCAGAGATGCACCAAAATAACACAGCTAGCTTCAGTGGTTTTCCTACCCCTGCCTAAAAGAACACGGAATGGTTTTCTCCATTTTCCACTGAAAAGAGCCTTTTAGCGGGACAAGAGCCTGCCTGGAGAATTTTCCAGCTCTGTTTCCCTGCCTCTTTATCAGCACATTAACACAAACAGCACCGTGACCTGTTTAACTAACATACGTGGCCTTTAGTAATCGTGGGCTGGAAGCACCCCGCAGGTCAGACGACATCCTGCCATCGATCATTGGCCTCACATGGCTTGGTGGACCTCGAGTGGACTTGCCAGATGCAGTCAGTGCATCCACCCTGTTCTTCCGTGCGTGTCCTAGGAGAAGCCTCTGACTAACAGATGTTTTGGAATGCTCTTTCACATGGGAAAATTGGGAAGCAGATCCTTTTATTGCACCCTTGGCATTTCATCCAACCACGCGGATCTCCAGGGATGGAGATGTACTTCAGAGAAATATTCATTTCTAAAAGCTTCCACATTTTTGCTCACAATACTCCCTTGGCTTAGCCAGCCCAGCAACACACACTTACTTGTATGTCTGTTTTGCAGCAATTAGTGAGGTTTGCTAATTACACTGCTGTGTATTTAGAAACAATTGATTTCCCTTTGTAGCAGAAAACAATTTCCTGTTATGCCAGTTCTCTTAATCTTCATCAGAAACAAACCCAGGCTGCATTGTCAGTAATGCCTCATGTTCCTTCACTCTCTTTTCTGCCCCGGTTACATGTCCTGTGTTTATTATTCCTGGTCAGTGCACAGGATCACCTACAGCTGCTATGACTCTATGTATTTCGCTTCACATATTGTTGGCACCCAGCACAGTTATTGGAGAGTAACTCCCCTTGCTTGGCAGCTTGTGCATCTCTTCTGGCAGCAGGAGGTGGATGTATTGGGAGAACCTTGGACCTTTCATGCTTGGTTTTGGCAAGTGTAAAAAAACTACTGGTAGATAAGGAAGTTCAGAGCCTGAGATGTGACTGCGGGCCTTGCCCTTGCAGCCAACCCAGGGAGTGTGCTTGTATCTAAGACAGCAAGCACAAAGGCACATGTTTCTCTTCATGTGACTGTGTATGTTCTGCTTAGTGTTAAACTGAAGAAGACCAGGCTCTTCACATACAAGAACTTCTTATGCCCCAAATGTTCCATGCTGAGCATCAGAAGTGCAAGCAGGAAGAATGTGAACATTCAACTTGCTATACTTAAGCTTTTCCCGTTTACATGTTCCTTTGCTGAACAAGCAACTTGGCAGCCTACAGTGGAGAGCTGACTGGTGTAGCACAGGCAGATGAGCATACACGGAAATGTCCCGGGTGTCCAACATTGGGGGGTATTTTGGATGGGATTCCTGTGATCAAAATCTCTCACAGGTTTGGGCCATGCTCACCTGACCGCAAATACAGCATCCACTTGACCTTGACTCAGTTTCCTGTCTCTCAAGGCCAAGATGAAGGCTGGCAGATAGAAAAACACCATCAGGGCTTTGGTCTGCAACATCACTACATCCAAGCAAGAATACTCCCATTCAGAGACACTAACAACTGACAATCCCAGTTGTTCAAACTCCCTGCCTACACATAACACTAGAGGCAGCTTTGGATGGAAGATGATGCCAATTTGCAGCTTTCCAGGGCTGAAACCAGACCCAACCTTATCCAACAACCCAGGGCTTGCTTGAGTCAGAGAAGTGCCATGAGAGACAACGGTTGTGTGTGACTGGGGCCTCCAGGGACAGATGGGGTTAGTGACTTGCAGAATGCTTTGTGGTACCGGAAAGTCATTTTATCCAGGAAAGGGAAAAAAAATCCCACCTTTCCTCTGCATGTCAGGCAAAGATCTCTTTTATCATCTGGGCTGCAGATGAGAGCTCTGATCCTGTCCCCTCCTGCACAGAGATAATGCTCCAGTTCAGTTCTCCTCCCACCACAGCTGGGACATGCTAAAAACTGCCTCTGATGTACTGTGATCAGCTTTATGCTCCTTCTTTGAGACATAAATCCCATTTCCATAAAGAAATATAACACACTGCTGCAGTTCCAGCAATATTACCTGGACTGATAGCATATTCGCCACGCAGTCTATCTGGTGACAGACCTGGCTTCATGTTCAACACCTCTTACAGCACAGACCTGACATACAAAATCAGCTCTGATCGTAACAGGATTGAAGAAGTGAAGAAGTGAAGAAGCAGAATAAGCATCCAGCAAAACCAGCGTATGTACTCTTCCAGTCAGTAAATATACATAAAGACACTCCCCTCTCTGTAAAACTGTAATTTAAGTACAAAACAAGGAAAAAAAAACTCCAAAACCTTAAGTAATTTAAGCACAAACCAAGGAATAAAACCCCAAACCCAGTGATTTCTCTCCCTGTCCTCATTTATAGCCAAGCTTTTAGAAAAATCTCATGTACTGCAAACCTCCTGAAGAAGGAACAGCCAGCAAAGTGCAAATTAACATTCCTTCTAGTTCGTGTTGCTTATAAAAGGCTTAGAGAAGAGGAACAGCTTCCTATGAGGATTTACACTTGAAGGAGACAAAGAGGCTGTATGACCTGCATTATCAGTGGAATTCCTCCCTGCAGAAGAAACAAGCAGGCTTTTACAGTGTCAGAGCAGAAAAAGCCATCATTAACCAGATGTCAGTTCTGAGGCATTACTATAACGGGTAGCTCAGTGAGACAGCACACAGATTTTATGTTGCACTAGATCTCCATGTTTGGATTCTGGTGTTGGGCATGGAAAAATACATGTATGTACAGGCCCTTGTGTAGGTTGGGTTTTCTCAAAGCATAGGTAGGACAAGTGGGTTAGAAGCACTGCCTTTGCTAGCAACCTAAGGTGTAACATTGCTCCTCAGTGTGATGTTAAAAGCCCTCCTGCCTTGCATGGAATAAGGTGACTGGCACCACACGTGACGGACACAATGCAGTTTGATTGATGGCCTGTCAGCTCCTTTCCTTCTCACTCCTCAAGTATCCCCTCCCAGCTGCAAACCCCCCACACTATTTAGCTCTTCAAGGGCATGCAATCTGTGACAACGTCTTAGACCACCTTCAGCATAAAGATGCATCTGTACCATGACACAATTAACAACTGTTAAGTAAGAGGCATCTGTGATAATTTGGTTTAAAAAGGCTTGGCAACAGGCTACGTGCAGCCTGCGTGTATCAGTATCAGTCCTATTTAGGAACAGACCACAATTATCTTCAAAGAGAACTGTGCTTCAGAGCAGGTCAACCTTGTAAGAAACGTCAGCAGCTGTCAGGACAACCTCACAGCTCCACATCTGGCACCTCTGCCATCCTTCAAACATACACTTCCCAGGGGATTAGGCTCTGTCAGACTTCCTGCACCATCTCTCTCTCACTTTTCCACCACCTTTTATGTATCCTCTAGCCCACACTGAATTCAACTTACTGCAAACACGCTGGTGTGCCTTCTGACCATCCACTCTCGGTGGGATTGCTGTTCACCACCTTTCCTTTTATAGCCTGCGGGAGTCCATTCCTTATCTCGATTCTTGCCTGAATCACCAAGTGACATCTACAATTCATTTCCTCCTGCAAGAGCAAATACCAATGGTAACAGCAATAAACAGAGTGGCTGCTGCTCAGCCCAGGAGTGACTGCAGCTTTTGTTTAAAGCACTGTAGGGCTGCTGGGCTTACAACATCTCTCTTCATCCTTGTAGATGTTAAAACCTGTTATTTAGACCAAACCTGTCACCTTTCCCCCAAAGGAAAACTACATTAAAATGGCTCCAGAGGCTGTGTTCAACTTTTATACAGGGGAAAAAAAAAATGCAGGACTGTGCTGCAGATTTTACTTTAAAGGATCTCTTTCACAGCCCTTTCAGGGGCTTCTGAACAGGAGGTTTGTGAATTAATAACAACATACATGTCAGGCAGACACTGGAATTCAAGTTATTTTAACTCCAACTAAAGGCCTGTGTTTGAATGTCTGAATGCATTCCTTTGTGGCTGAGACTTTTGGAGTCTTAAAACTGCAAAGACCATCTCTTCATTATAAATATTCCATTTCTTAGTCATTCTTGTGTCAAAGGACTGCTGCAGAGAAAATCTGCAGGAGTGTGGTCCAGCAGGAAGCAGAAATCAGGAATGCTTTGTTGCAGAAGTAGGGGCGTGTAGAGCCAAATCTGCTCGCTGAGCCTGGCATCTCTGTTATGTACCTACATCTTCGGTACCAAAAATGCCTAAAGCCAAAATGAACATTGGCATTGCTTAGCTGGTACTCACACTGCAGTGTGATCCATCTTGATCCTAGTTCTTAGGATCTAGTGGACTTATTTACTGCTAAGTGGGAGATTTTTGTGGGTTTCCTTCTAATCTAATACAGAGTCTGGATGACTGCTGGGCTGGAGACCTCAGTATTTGCCTACCTGGTTGTTACTGCCAACTTCTTAACTGTCAGAATGGCTCAGAAATGGCTGGCTTATTGGACTGCTTAGTTTAATGGCTGTTAAAGACATTCTTGCACAATGAACCCTGTAATTGTTGCTCTGGACACCCTTTTTTCAAGTATTTGCTCAATACAATAAACATTTCCATGTAATGTAACAGCAGCATGGTGTACAAATGAAATGGTTGAAATGAGGCATGAGAATGGCTTCGTGTTTTATGAAAGTCTGACTGATTTTTAGGAACATGACAGCTATTTCCACCTAATGAATCCCTCAGAATAAGAATCCTGATTCAAGTTTTATGACCCAGGCACTACCAGGAGTGGAGGCAAAAAGTAGCTGTCTGCCTTGCCTGCTTTCCCCGCTGCTGCATTTCTAGCAGCAGACTCATCCCTTTCTTGAATCCCCTGAGAAAGTCTCTGAGATGGCTCATGTGTAGGAAGTAACTTCCATTCTGTTCTGTGCAGAAACAACTGCCAGCACTTTGCTGGAGCTGAACCTCTCCTGTACGAGCCAACACAAATATGCCAGTGAGGAAGGAGGATCCTGGCTAGGGTCAGTT
Source organism: Coracopsis vasa (assembly GCA_026283785.1). Lineage (NCBI taxonomy): Eukaryota > Metazoa > Chordata > Aves > Psittaciformes > Psittacidae > Coracopsis > Coracopsis vasa. The sequence continues at coordinate 3,773 of JANHGB010009641.1, read as the reverse complement.
AAACAATCTGACCTTTTTCTTGGCTTGCCTCTGAAAGGTATGTGAAATGTATCGAACCACCCCACTCTGGCTACCTGCTGTGCACAAAGGCACTGGGCAGTGCTAAAGAAACCCTTTTTTAAATCAACACTCTGTAGTAACATTTTCTTACAACTTAAACTCATAGAACGTTTGGAGTTGGAAGGGACCTTAAAGATCATTTAGTTCCAACCCTCCTGCCATGGGTAGGGACACCATGTCCCTGTTAAATGTTAGTTAATGGCAGGCTACCCAATCATGAGATGTAAGAAGCAAAAACTGGCTGAAGTATACCCAACATTTGGTTGCAGCACATGCTCAGGACAGTTTTTCAGTCCTGGAATCGTATTTATGCCTCTGCATTTAGCCAAGCCAACTTTCCAAGAGGATATATTCCCAAGGCTGAGACTAAACCCCATGCACTTCATATCATTTAGATTCTGTTACAATCATTTAGTTATTCAGTGCTTCCTTCTCATTCTCCCAGAGAATATGGACAAACAGCACCTTACCATTACTCCATTAGAAACTTTAATTCTGCACATTTCTCCACGTTGAAATGAAGATTTAACAGCAACCTATTGTCACAGCATTTCTTCCCCTCTGTTACGTGACACTTAAATAACCATAACTGGTATTTTTGAGTTGGTTTCATCTCGAAAGATTCCAGTTCCCTTTTACAGCCCAGCAGAGGTTTGGCTATTCTTGCACTAAGAAGTTTATAAGGGCAGTTCTGGGAGACAGAAAGGCCTTTTGAATGGTTCGCCCCTGGAGATGCTTGGCTCCAAGCTCACTCTGAAGAACCAGCTCATGGACTTCCTCAAAATTGCGGGCTGCTTGCTGAGGCACAAAAACTTTGCCACAAGCTTTGTTATTGATCTGGAAAAGAGAGATATGAAAATGAGAGAAAAGCACAGAAGTTACTAGAATGGTTTATGCAATTTCATTTCCTGAACCCAATCCATCTCAGTACACAGAACACGGACCAAACTCTCTTTTCTCCACCACCAAACTTTCCAAGTAGAGGCTAACATTCTCCATACCTCCTCTGTCCAGCTGTCATAACAGAATGAAACTCTGACTCAGGATACTTAAGGAAAACTGAAGAAGTGGCCATAGGAAGCCTTAGTTTTGCAGATAGCAAAGAGCATGTGACTACGCAATGCGGCAATCTTTGAGGCTGAAAAACGCGACAGTTATGCAAGCTGTATAATGAGAGTGAACACAGTGGTTTGTCAAGAGGGAATCTTGGTTGGATGTACATCTAGGCTGAAATCTGGATTCCTTCCAGCTAAGCGATTCCTTACAGAGATCCAAATGCAAGTGTTATTAAAATATTTGGCTGCAAAGGTATCAGCAAGATTCATCATTGCTTGGTTTTACAAAACGAGGCTTTAACTGACTGTCTGTTGTATTT
>JANHGB010009640.1:0-11539 GCA_026283785.1 Coracopsis vasa | reverse complement strand
TTATATCCAATCTAAACTTCCCCTGTTTCAGTTTGAACCCATCACTCCTTGTCCTATCACTACAGTCCCTAATGAAGTGTCCCTCCACAGTATCCTTATAAGCTCCCTTCAGATACTGGTTATATACCTTGTTTCAGAGAGAGCATCTGAGTGAGACAGCACGTGTTGTGCAATGTGCATCCCTGCAATGACATTTGGTCCAGAAAGGTCCAAAAAAGCCCATCTCCCCATGTCAACAGCCACAGGCTACTATCAGAATCACACAGCTTATAATAAAAGACATAAAATCACAGCTACAATGAGTCGCAGTAGAAGAGAAGAGGGAAGGAAGCCACTGCTCATATCATTAGAGTTTACCAAAGGGATTTCTTAAATCTGACTCCTGGTGACCCCAGGAAAAAGGCTTTGCTCTAAAACACAGGGCGGAATGCGACATCCCCAGTAGACTGAGCTGGGAGAAAAGATCTCTTCTAACTAAGCTTGACAACGGGTTCAAACAGAGTGTAGACTGTAGTTATAGCATGGAAAGAGCACTGAGATCACTGCTAAACAGCCAGATCTAGTGCCCTGGACTCTTTGAAGCAGGCGTTGACAGCCTCTGCCCTACACTGGAGCCTGGTGTTGTGTTTCCCGCTTCTATTTCTATCTAAAAGGCAAAAAATTGAAGGAACGACAATGGAAAAGAAAAAAGGAAAAGAAAAAGAAATCAAAAGCAGAGAAGAAAACCCTTGGGGGCCATGACATATCCACTTCCTTCTTATAGAATCATAGAACGGTTTGGGTTGGAAAGACCTTTAAGCTCATCCAGTTCCAACCCTCTGCCGTGCAGAGGGACACCTTCCACTAGACCAGGTTGCTCCATGCCTCATCCAACCTGACCTTGTACACTTCCATGGATTCCCGTAAGAAGGTGATATTGCCACCACAGTGCAGAGGTTGGAGAAAAGGAGTCACACTGTGTTTGCAGTTCAGGCTTCAGTGCTAAATGCAGTTTGTCTTTGATAGTCAGTGGCAGGAGGCAATCACCTTCCACACAGCAGCTCAGAGAGTTTCCAAAGGCTCGTCTGAGATGCTTTCCTGCAAGCAAGAAGCAGATGTTGCCTTGTCAGCAGGAGGTGGTTGGAGTTTGTTCTGTGTCAGGGCACCCAGAGATGTAGAAGATGTCTACAGAGCTGTCAGCTTTTTCAGGGTGTGTTCATAACCTGGGCATTATTTGGGGAATAAACTGTACTTTTTATGGCAGGAAAACCCCTTATGGAGGTGTAAACAACTCCGTATCGACAATGACACTGAAAACTTCATTGATTCAATGCATAGAATAACAGAATGCTCAGGTTTGGAAGGGACCTTAAACATCATCTAGTTCCAGCCTCCCTACCTGTCCACCTTCCTAGTCTATTGGTCCTTGATTCTGTTTCCTGATAGAATGGATCCAAGGGTCACTGTGAAGATGCTGGGGAGACAGGACTTTGTTGAATCCATTTGTCTGTACATGCCTCATTTGTCTAACAGCTATCAGATCTAATGATTCTATTAATTCTGTATCATTAGCAGAACTGCCAGAGAAAGGATGCCCTGAACTCTGGTCTCAACAAGATTCTTGATGTCTCTTATGTTAAACAGAAATTGAAAAGGATACAGAAATAGCTTCACACCTATGACCCCATGCTCGAGCTTTGCAAACTCTACTGTTAACTTCTCAAATGAGTCTCCATCTCTCTAAAATTACCAAAGCCAATTAATTTTGTACCTTGCAATCACTGGACAGCAAAATGAATATCTGGAGGATTCCCAGCCCCTCTATACCATTCTCTCAGGGAGATAAAAGTACTGTTTTGTGGATGGGGTCTATGGGTTCCCCTAGCAAAGGTGTGAAACCCCAATTTCAAGACAAGAACTGAGGCACCTTTGGAGCCCAGGCACTTCCAGGCTTAGGGAGGAATGGGACTGAATTCTCTATCTTTCCTATCTGGAAAAGTCCCAGATGTCTTTACTTTGGATAGGGCTTAGTAGAAATGATCTTAAGCTCCTTTCCAATCCTAACTATTCTATGATTCTCTGATTCTATGAAATCCCCATCTTGTGGATCATGTGCATCACTACTCACATCCTCATCAGACACAGAGTACTGCTTCAGTGCATATTCTTATATCCATTATCCCTCACGTGGGCATGTCTAGGAAGAGAGTTGAGATGCAATTCAGTTGGGGCATTGCTATATTGATCTTGTATAGCACAGCTCATAAACAACCTGTCCTTCCTCCTCACCCAAGTGCATACCCTCTAATTTCCCATTGCAATCACTGCCAGGTTCAGTTAAAACTTGTGTTTCTGGTGGGTGAGGCATGTACAGGCTGTGTTGATTTGGTCACATGTGTAAAGATCTTGCTGGATGAGACTCTTGGAGCTAGAACATTAGATTACATTAGAACATTAGATTACAAAGGAGAGTGAGGAAACAAAGAAGTAAATGGCTGGAAGAGAAGAACAGAAAGATACCTTTGAGTTGAGCATCTTGAGAGGTGCCTGGGTATTAAAGCAACAAATGATACGGCACATAGAAAAGAGAGATCAATAGCTTGAGAATGACTTTGCCTTCTTATTTTCCCAGACAGATTGTGTTATGCCAACTGATAATATCAAGAGTCCCAAGGGGCTGTTAAGGAGTCAAGACTCACTATGCACCTTTGCAATGATCATAAGGAGGGAAGCTGGGGCATTGAGGAATAGAGACTTACTGTTGTGGCTTGGCGGGACTGTGGAATAGCAGTGAGACCTCAAAGATGCCCTTTGTGCTTTATCTGGGAGCCATCTGCTCCACTCTACATCTCAAAGTGAGAAATAGCTTGAATTTCAGCTATTCTGCCTCTTTTAATAAAAAGGAGAAAATTGAATTCTCAAAGTGATCAGACACCATTGATGAAAACTTAAAGACTGAATTATGTTCATGGAGGGATTAAAGAGCTCTGGGTTCCTGTAGAGGAATCCTCTATTCGTCATAAACCCCTTATGGATTTCAAGGAAGGAGGTCAAGGAGGGATTGTGTCAGGGCATCAAGATCTCTCTAGCTGGAAAGCAAGGAAAAGGAAAACACAGTGTTAAGAGTATCTGGTTGTATTTCCTGGCTCTGTTAGTCACTATTGAAGGATTATACTTCATAGGATCTCACCATTTGAGATACCAAGTAAATGCTCAACCTTCTGGAAGTGCACAATGATAAAATGTCGTTGTGATCTTTCCATAGCATCACCTAAGAAATACTTTCTCTGTGTGGTGTGGTCACCACTGAAGAATGGACAATGCTAGCGCACCCCTGTGAGAACAGGTCTGAATGTTGACTCCTGGCTTTTGTGGGAAATCGTGGCAGAAGGGTTGGAACTGGATGATCTTAAGGTCCTTTCCAACCCAAACCATTCCATGATTCTATCTAAATGGTACTGTCATTTTAACCCCTCCCACATGGGTGCAAAAGGCCATTAGAAAGCATGAACTCATGATGTGAGTCTGCAGAAAGCCCAAGGATTGCTGGGGCTGAGATGAACTGTTCCATCCTCGCCTCTGCACATGACCTTTGCATTTGGGATGGACAAGTCAGTAACTTCTGTCCATTATGATGAAAGTGGCTGCCCCATCCCTGGCAGTGTTCAAAGGCAGGCTGGACGGGGCTTGGAGCAACCTGCTCTAGTGGAAGGTGTCCCTGTCCATAGCAGGAGTGTGGAACTAGATGATTTTAAAGATCCCTTCCAACCCAAACAGTTCTGTTATTCTATGATGTAAGTTCTAACTATTAAAGTTCTATGAACCTCTATCTTCTGATCGGAGATGATCAGCAGAGCCCAGCTCACCTGAGTGGAAGAGATCTTTGCTTCCTGTTGTGTCCAGTGAGCTGCTTGTCCACGCTTCTATAAACATGTACCCTTTCAAATTCTATAGCAGTAGAGGTTTTTCGTACATCAACTTTCCTTGCTCTTTAGCCTTGGTTTTTCAGATTCATCTTTGTCCAGTTTGACATTCAAATCAATACATATCTAAAAGTTATAAATCATCTAGTTTGTCTGAAATGCCAAGTTTCAGCATAGCCCTGAGAGCAGCTCAGCTGAGGAATACTTGAGAAGCAAGATGTACAGAGAGGAAACCATTTGCAGTCATGGGGGCAGAACTGGCATTGCTTACTAGTTGACAAGTTCTTTTCACATGCTAATGATATTAGTGAGTGCCTTATTCACAGTACCTTATATGCTGTCTTTCCATCACTTGTTTGAAAGGGGAAAAGAGAAAAAGAAGATGACATTCGTGTGACCCTACAGTGATAAATTAGGATGCATAAAGCTGGAGAAAGAGAAAACAAACAAGCAAACTGATCTTGAACTTACACAGGAAATGAGTTTTATTTTCCATGTATGCCATGGATTGAAAAAAATAAATAGATTTAATTTTCACATTTCTGGAGTTTCTGTTAAAAAAAGAGACAAGGTTGCTTTAGGGGTTTTTTTGATGACTGAATTATAAGTAATAGGAGAAAATACCCTAAAAATCTATGAAAATAGGCATTGTTTTTCAAATATACATATATTGCTTTCAAGCCCACTTCTTCACCAGTAATATTTTTCCAATAACACACCTTTGTGAGAACAGAGGGGAATTCCAAACTCTACAATTAAGTTCCATAACACATTACATACATTTAACATGTTTTGTGGACAAGGAATACACTCTGAGAGCTCCACTTGGTTGTTCACACAGGGCATTTCATGCCATTTGGGATGCTCTAGCATATTAGGCCTGGTAACTAGGAGTTACTCACACCCTTCCAGAGCAGCAGCGAGAGGCCAGTTTGGAAATACCAGGACATCTGAAAGGATGCAGTGATGTCTTGGATGTAAATAGAATGAGAGATAGTGAACAAAATGAGGGATAATGGAGATGTGAATTTAAAGCTCCATCCAACCAAATGCTCGCATCTACTGTAGGTTAAGATGACTGATGCTTTGAACAACATCATCCCTCTCTCACAGTGGGTCATAGCTCCATTTCCTATAGAAAAATGCCCAGTAGAGTGAGTGAGATGGACACATCTCTGTGGTGTGAATTTAAGGCTTGACTCTCTTTCTCACACTTAGGCATTATGTGATGTTTAAGGGTATACACATGGGACTGATTGATAGGACACAGGACTCACAAGGAGCCTCTGCCCTTCTTTACCTGCAGCTGCAAGCAATGTGAGATTCCTAGAGCATCTCCAAAACTGGCTACATGTGGACAACTGCATAAAGCCCATACATCTTCAGACAGCTAAAACTAGGTGAACTGAATCCTACTTCACCTGGCCTTGTTCCCCCCTTCATTCTGACATCTACATCCTTTTGTCATAATAACCTTTTCAGAGTGGTTTTGCCTACAGGAAACACTGTACGGACTGACTGCTACAGATTCATTATGCGAACAGTTGCCTTCACGTTGCATAGTATCATCTGTTGCATTTCTTAATGTGAAAATACTGCTTCAGTGTGACTGCTTGTAAGAAAAGTTAAATAAATTTCCGTTTAAATATGGGAAATTTCAGATTCTCAGAGCTGGTGGCATTAAAAATATCATCAGGAAATTCTATGCGGCCACACACTCTGTGAAGAGAGAACATTTCACTGTTATCAGACAGGTTGCTAAATGACCTTTAAGTTCTTTCTTTCCCTTCTCCTCAGCAAGGCACTTTTAACATTGCAGAGTCTGCTGAATAAAAATCTCTCTAATAATAATTACATTACCCAGCTCCTGTGCATTTGTCCCTAGATGACTCCTAAGTAAAGGCCACTAAACTGCAGGAAGCTTGGTTAGTTACAGCCATTTTAGACCACAGCCTTGGAGAACAGAGGATTACTCACCGGAGGTGATAAATGACCTGAGGGCATTGAGTCTCCAGTGGATCAAAGGACATGAGCTGATTTTTTCACAATACTATTATTGTCCTTTACTCTTTGGCTCCAGCTTTTGCTGTTCCCATAACCCTAACCTTTCCCTCACTGTGTATGACAATGACCTCCAAATCTATATGGGATTTCTCCAGTTACAGTGGCAAGAGTTGCAGTAGCTCAGTGACCTTTTATTATCCAGGGATGAAGTTGTCTCTGTAAGTCATAAATAATGGTCCTAATGGTCCTAAATATGGTGTGAGAAACAAGTTCTCAGTGTTTCCCAGCTCCATTTCTCATTACACCTCGAGTTAACGGCTTCCAACAGCTTCATAACATACATGAAATAAGCTTACCCAAAACTTCTCCCTGCTATCACTGTTGCTTCTCCTCTTGTTATTTTCTCATGCCCTACTGTGATCTTTGGGCCAAATGTGAAGCAAGGATCAAGGGCAGCACAAAGACTAAGGTCCGTCTATCTGACATGCTCTGTCACATTTTGGGAATCCTTTTCCTCTGCTCTTTCTCCCCTTGCTTCCTGCTGAGGCCACTTGCAAGGTAAAACCCCCTCTATTCCTGCAGCACTGAAGCAATTCTCTCCTCTGCTGTCATGCTGGTGCTGCTCTCCCCATCGCTCCCTCCTCTCTGCCCAGTTCACACTGACTTTTCACAGTGCAGTGACTGCTTGAAGTCGTTTTACCTCGAAAACGAGCTGATTTGTAAGGCACGGACACCCCCTCCTGGCTACTAAGCTGAAAAGAAGAATCCTGAACATCAATAATCATGAGCTTGTTTCAGAAGAGGCAGCCGTGCATGCAATGGTCGCGGCAAAGCAGCTCTCATGAATACATCAGGAGAACATCCTGAGCATTCATGAGAGGTGCTGGCAGGAAAGCAATTGCTTAATGCAGCGAGGAAATCACTCAGTCATAAAGGCAGTTTATACTTTGCATATTTCTTTTATTTACTTTATTTTATTACTTCCTAAAGAAAGAGGAATAGAGAGAGAAAACAATAATAATGGCATTACATAAAATGTTAACAGATCAGAACTCGCTGATCCATCAATCTGGATGACAAAAGACATGACAACAGCAACGTGGAGACAAGGAAATCCGTGTGTTGAACGTTTTCATCTAATACGAGAATGTCACCCTGCTAATGAGACATCTAAAGTGAAACTGATACTCAATTAAAGCCTACAATTCAGAGCAAAACTAACTAGACTCTGCTTTCAGGTACGGGCCTGGGAAGTATCAATATTTGTAGAGGTATCTAGAAATGGAATGTTGCTTTGGACCTGCTGTTATCATCTGAGCATCTGGTGCCAGGTCCACCAAAATCGTGTCCTTCATTCAGTGATGGGACATGGAAGCTTAAGAGTGGCCACACCAAGTTGGCCCGCAGGTCCATATAATCCCAGGTCTACTTATTAGGATGTTATTTCAGCTTCTGACAATATCTGTGTGAGAAGATCCTGAATCAGGCATCTTGTATTTGAACTTTAAACTGCTTTTCTTCCATTGCTTTGTGAACTCCTCTAAATCTGTAGCATCTACAGGCCTCTGCAGCAAAGAGCTCCACAGCTTGATAACGATGAAGATATGATAGAGAACCAACCTTCTTTTCTTTGCTCTGAATTTGCCACCCTCAAGCCCTCAGTTTTTGAACCTGGAGACTCTGTGGGCAATTCTTCCGTATTTGTTTAGGCCATTAAACATTATAGACTACTTTAATACCATTGTCCCTTTTCGGGGCTGAAAAGTCCTGTGCTGAAGACCACTGCACTGTGGAATGCACTGAAGAGATTCCTTTTCCCATTACCCCTGCTTGACAAGAAAGTGTTCATTTTTCCTTTTCCCATGGTTTCTAATGGTAGGTGATGGAGTCAGCTGTCTACAGTGTTGAAAAGGTAGTGGGAGGAAAAAGCAGATTTGCAGATATGAAACATTGAGTATTCATATTCCTTCTTTCCTCTTAAAATCAGCAAACGTAGCACATCTCCATCCCCTGTTTTCTACAGTAGATGGCGGAAGAAGAAGCAAGCATTCCCATTTGTCCTAGCAAACAGCTAAAACCAGGGCTGACACACGTTTCCCATACAAGGGCTTAGGTGGCCTGAAATGGGACCCAGCTTTTCATGTAGACATCCACTGTGATTCCTTGGGATAAAATCTAGCATAGCTGCTCGATGGGGTCTTGGTACCTTGAGTTATTTAGCTGCTGCCTTCAGTGCACAGAAGACTCCCACAAAGCAACACAAATCAATGTCTTGTGGCTAGTTTTAGCAAGGGGAAAATGACTTTGTGAGAGACACTCTGCACTCACTGTTCACACAACCCCCCCAGCCTGAGAGATGCTGGTTTTAGTGACAATAAAGTTGCATGGGAAGTCAGGAAATTCATACTCTGAGCCTTGCCATGGTTTTACTTAATGTGAGGCACTGGAGCCATTTCCGTAACACCATGACTTAGTTTCTAATCTGAAAGATAAAGAGACAACAACAGATGTCGTCTTGTCTCTTGTCTTGTTCTGTATCTGTAAACTCAGTTCAAGTGAGTTAAGGGTTTAGGGTTCACCTGGAAGGTGCATACATGTGCTTGTAATACTACTGTTTACTAGCTCCCATCATCACCTTCTTCCCACAAGCTGTGCATAGCGTTTAGGCTGAGCCATTTGTATCAAATGTTGAACTTTAATCACTACATTATTGCCACGTCTTGTCTTAGAATCATAGAATCATAGAATAAGTAGGGTTGGAAAAGACCTTAAGATCATTTAATTCCAACTCCCTGCCATGGGCAGGGATACCTCACACTAAACCACATCACCCAAGACTGTCCAGCTTGGCCAAACTTGAGTCATTTACCTGTTTCTTCCTTTCACCAACCCTATTCAAGGCATAGGGATAAGTCAGGTGCAGAAACCCCCACCAGACTTATGGCTGTTGGTTCAGACAAGCCTGATTTCCAGCCTATTCTGATCACTGGACTCCTATCTCTGCCTTGTGACAATGCTTTCATCAGCCTCACCACATCCTGCAATTAAACTACTCATCTGAAAAGAAGAAATCCTTCCTAGTTACAAAGCAATCCTGACCATTGACTGAAAGAGAATGAGCAGCACAATCAACCCTTTTCATGGTCTTTAAAAGCCAAGTTTATCTGTGCTGCTTTTAGGATGTCCAACTTGGGCGTCTGCCCAGCTTGCACCAGGACCACATTATCATTACAGCACCCCAGCAATGGCACTTTGCTCAGGAGGTGTTTGCTCAGTGGCTTAGTGCCACAAGCTGGCATAGAGCCTGCTCAGCCTCCAGCTGTAATCTCCTACAAGCCTGCCGTAAGCCTGTCACATCCCTCAGCTGCTATTACCTAACACACACGGTTCTGGGGTGCACCATCTCTCCCTCCTTTCAGTGATCTTCTGTTTTCACTGTAACATTTTGACATCTTTTTGCTAATGCTGATTCCCGTTATGATAATGATGAGAATTATCTTGGTATATAAAATTCCTCCACTCTACCAGGCTTATTCAGACTTTATATTGTGATACTCTTTGTGAGTACACCTGAGGTGGAGCACAGCAGCTATTTCACAGAGCCCTACGGCTTCAAGAAGAGGTTGAGGACAAGAAGGGACAAGTGCTGCCAAAGAGAATTTAAGGTAGCAGAATTCTAATGAAGTGCTCACGCTGCAGAATGTGTATTTTCTTTAAGTAAGAGCAATCCATCACTGCTGAACAACTGATACCTAGGAAAGGAGATGTATTATTGTTTGGGCTGTATAAATCAAAACCGTGGACACCCTTGTAAAGATGTGATAAGTGGTTACTGCTGTAAGTGGAGGAGTTGCAGGCATGAGGTTCTGGTATGGTTTGTACACATAGCTCATGTGTCCTCCCAGGGCATCCACTTCCCACTGGCTCCCTCACAGTCAAGTTGATCCAGAAATCAGGCAACATAAAACCACCAGGAGTTGACCTGCTATCCCTACCATCAGCCATAATCTTTGTACACAGACAAAAATGATGCCTTCAAAGGCCAGGCAAGTAATCATGTAGTGGGTTGGTCTTATACCTCGAACAGCAGTAACTTCTAACCTCACAGACCAGGGGAGCAGATGTGCTGTTGTTAAAGTCCAGTATAACACACACATTGGAAGCCATGGATGTGAGTGGTCAGTTCCTTTCATTGCCGGGGCACTGGAAGTGTCTACAGTGAGAAAGTCCCTCTTATCCTCACTCATGGCCACCATGCACCGTCTTCCCCATGTTGGCCAGTAGGTGTTGACATTGGCAGGGCGCATTGGCATGGTTGTTTCACTGTCCCAATAACTGCACTACCCCACTCACATACACCCTTATGGTCACTGTAAGGCTTTGAGGTGAATATTCAGGAATGCCTTAAGGAAAAGGCATTGACTCTCCTTCAGTTCCTCCAGTTTGGAGTCTGCAAGCTTCAAGGGACTGCTATCAATGCTAGTTAGTGCCAATCAGCTTGTAAGTACATCTAACAAGCAAGGCCAGCAATGACCTAATACCCTTTTTAACACTGTCAGATGCAATCACTTCTTACCTTGTCTGCTTTATTTGCTCTCCTTTTTGGGAACTTTGATATTCTCAAGTTAAACAGTGGGATTTGCTCTGAGTGATGAATGGCTTAAAGATATATAAACATACATTTGCTGTTTGAGGTCATAGAACACAGTAACCATGGTAGTAAGTAGCCTGTTCACAGGCTAATGCTGTTCTAAATAGGCTAACCAGCTGAACAATTGGAGCTATTCATCAGCAGTAACTTTTGCATTGCTTTCTATTACAATGTCACTACATCCACATTGAAAATGCATTTCCATATTAATCCCGGTTCTGTTTTCCTCAAGGTGAGTGGACAAAATGAAACACCAAAGCAACCCAATCAGTCCTTGTGCTGTTGTTTGTTTTATACAAATTCATAGCCTACCTTATCATCTTTGGTAAGCAAAAAGCTGTGTTAAAACTGACAGCTCTATCAAAGGCAGATAAAAGTTGGAGTATAGGAGTTTCAACCTCTATTTCTTTTCCTCCTAATAAACAGACTACAAAATGACATGCAGCTCCTTTTCCTCTTTTCCTTCCATCTTATATGTGCTTTATCTTCACAATAGCAACAACACCACCTCATTGACTTTTGGAGCAGAGGACCCAGTGTACTCAACTACTGTGACCACCTGCCTTGTCCAGGGAATATACCCACCCGCAACTCCCTGTAAGAAAGAGCCACAATGCAGATTTTAAGTCTTGTTCCAGTTGTCATGGTTTTTTTCTCACTCCTGTTTCCTACCTTGGATATTTTATTATTGGATTGACCTGAGGAAACTGGGATTGAAAGCTGATATCTTCTGGTTTTCCCAGTCTCTTTGAGGTTAGCAATCAGCACAGTCCAAGTCTAAGTACATAGACTTATAGAATGGTTTAGGTTGGAGAAGATCTTAAGGTCATCCAGTTCCAACCACCTGCTGTAGACAGGGATGCTTCACACTAGAACATATTGGCCAAGGCTCTGTTCAGCCTGGTCTTGAACACTGCCAGGGATGGAGCATTCACCACTTCTCTGGGCACCCTGTGCCAGCGCCTCAGCACCCTCACAGTAA
>JANHGB010009639.1:0-11245 GCA_026283785.1 Coracopsis vasa | reverse complement strand
GGTATAAAGAAGGTTCATCTCAGTTAATTAATATTTACCTCCAGCAAAACACTGACTAATTACACTGGTGCTGTAGGGGGGGAGAGACCTGTAAGAAGCTGGTTACCCATTATCTGCCCAGCCTAACAAGCTCTGCCAGCCGCTGTGAGCTGATGAGAGTCCTTGAGAGACTCCCAGCTGCGGCAGCAGCAGCACAGATGCTTTCTACCTCCATACCATGCCTGTGCTGCTGAAAAACCAGAGCAGTCAGCACCAGCAGCTTCAGGCAAAAAGCCCAAGGCGGGTGACCAGACAGATTTTGTGTGGCACCCAGCAGTGCCATGGAACAGTGAGCACTATTCTGCTCCTGGCTGCTACCATGCATGGATCACAGTGTACACTGTGGTCAGTTGCTGGATGAGGTATTGCAGGTCATGCAATTCACAGCACCACTTCTCTTGGAGAGGCCATCTGCCCTGGCTGGGTGTCTACCAATGCACTTAAATCTTAAGTTAAAGAAGGATTTGTCAGAGAGGCTCCTTTTGACAAGGTCCTGACTCTTCAAAATAATAAAAAATAGTCCCATTAAGTGCTACCTGCTAGTACACACTGGTGCTCATCAGTATTTTTCGGGTCTGACCCCATTTCCTTTAAGGTAAATGGGGTTCTCTTATCACTGGGAAGGAGCAGTGGGATAGAGAGTGCTGATGCCACAGACCAGGTGATGGTTCCATTGTCTGTTTGCTGTGGTCCTTCAGTACTGCAGAACAGCAGTACTGTGATCCAGCAGAAACAGGGACCTGACCTTGGGAAAAGTGGGGTTCAACTCCCAGTAACACTGACTGCCTGCTGACATTATTTTGGGCGAAGCATTTAAGCCTACTCCACACCTACAGGTTGCCAACTGTAAAATCAGATGCTTGTAGGTCTTTCCAAGGTCTGCTGATAACAGCTCGACGGTAGCCCTAGCAACAAGTTGTTCCTTATGCAGATGGTCTGTGAGTGTCACTGAGAAAGTGGCTGTCATCAGAAGACCTGAGTCCACAACTATGAGATTCCCCCAGTTGCAACAGTGGTAAGTGGTTGCAGTCTTACTGTACTTTCCACTGGCACTGCTGGGATGCGATTCCTTCCCCTATGCACACGCCCTCACTAGAACTAGACCAGGTAACCATTATAAAGCTGAAACAAAATTCACCCTGTTTTCCATTGAGAAGATTATTTTATATGTATCTGAAGTAGGTTTTTTGACTTGGTGACTTAACAAACTCACAGGATTGAGTAGGTATCATTTCTCTAAATCACTTTTAATAGATCTTCTCATTAATCATTGCTGATCTAAACAGTTTGATCTCACTGAAGTATGTAAAACATGCATTCAGTGACTGACTTAGGTATGGAGTCACCATTTAATCCAGAGGTTAAATGCAAAGTTGTATTACGCATACAGTCTTGCAAAAATAACCCTGGGCTTTTACTTTTGATTTCTACTTTATTGATTTGCACTAGGTAAATTTAATTCCGAATCTTACAGATGGCTGAGATATTTTGATGTCATTCAATTTTGTCATTGTAGTGAAGAAACCATTAGGAAAATGGAGAAGTAAAGGTCACAGTAATCTTTACTGGAATGAAGACTGAAGAACCAATTTTAGTCAGAGGTCAGATTTGTACCAAAACCTCTGAAGCACTCACATGATGCCATTATTTAAGCATTTACAAAGTTTCATTGATACACATTTGTGAAACACAACATAGAACATGTCATAGAACACTGCTCGACAGAAAATGGAAAAGTGGGAAGCAGCTTCTTTTCTTTCATGCACTGCTTGTGAATTTCCCACATATGAATTTCCCACATAAATGTCACATATGACAAAATATGTTATGCAAACAGGGTAATTATCCATAGGCATTTTTGTACTTGTTTATCCTATGGAGGTGTTTGTATTGGCCCTGTGTTCTCTGTCTGTGACAGAGGGACCTTGGATCTGCCTCAGACATATACCCATAAGCTCACAAATAATCACTTTCTTCTTCTGAGCCATCACTTTTTTTGCTCCAGGGATACTTAGAGGAAATACTTTCTGCTATGTGAGATAAACTGAATTTATTTACTTAAATTTTAAATTTCTGATTTTTGCACATGAAAGATATTCAGTATGCTTTAACAAAGCCCTCTCACATTTAAAAGAAGTATGAAAGTTACATATCTGTTCCTTGGAAAAAAAGACTGGCTTTTACAACCACAACTGAGGTATTGTCAAGTGCCCAAAAACTCTTTGTAAGCCCTTACCATGTAAATGCTGGGAGAAATCCAGACACTTAAACACAGGGGTCTAGAGCTGCTGCAGATGGCTCCAGGGTATCTGACTTGGCTCCCCAGCTATCCTGTAAGGGCAAGAATAAGTCTCCAGTAGGTCCTGGATCAGATCTGTCAGCTTCTCAGATGTGTCAGCTGCACAGAGTGCCCGATGGCATGAGGCACCTGCACCCCTTTCTCTGGAACTGCTATGCTAAGAGATGAGCGGTGACTGAGAGCAGGCAGCCTTGGGTCAGAGCTGTCAAAACCCAGAGGTTAGGCTGTGCAGAAAACTGCATTTTGGAATTCACTTAGTTTAAGGCTTACTTACAGACATTTGCCTGCGTTAGTGTGCTCTACCACTCAGGAGCAGCCACACTGGATGCAGAGTTTGGACAATTCTGTCTTAGAAGACACATTTCAGCCAGAGCTGGTGGCTTCCTTCCCATCTCATTACCAGCTCAGACATCAGCAGAAACTGAGCTCCATGGACACATCCTGGTTTTGATGAACCATTTCCACCCAAAGCCTGGTAGCAGCCATGCCACACACAAGGATGTTGCAGCACCAGCTGTTACAGTATGGGGCTTGTTCTCCTCTGGATGCAAGGAGGTAGCCTTTCTGAATTAACAAAGCATGGTTGCAGAACATGCAGGATTTGAAGCCTCCTCCCTGTTGACAGACTGACTGCACAAAAGGCCACTCACTACTGAGATGATTTTACTTGCTCATCTCATACCATCTCATACTCTCACCAGTAGCTCAAGGTATCATTGGCTACTGAGGCTGGAAATGGAGTTGAGTAAATGGAGCATTTGCTGCATAAATTCATCTCTCTCTCTGTCAGTCTTGCAGAAATTATATTGATTTCCCACTTGCTATTGCTTTTAAATTTTTTTACTATGAACATAACGCCCTTTGCCTCATTTAGCTCTTTTTCTTACACCTTTTACCTTCAATCAAAATGCTGATATCCTTCCTTGTACTCTTAATTGCATCCCAAGTGTCAGCAACCTTGAACCTGCAGCACGCTGCAAACTTATAAAACAGAAATAAGTTTGTGCACTTTATTGTAAGAAAATACAGCATTATATATATTTCATAAATATATATGACACTCATCCAGTTTTCTGCATATTTTTTTTTCTTTGGAAGAAAGCAGTAATCCAAAGAAAAACAGTGGATTTTTTAACTATGAGCCTTAAGTTTTAGTCCTATTTATTGAAATGTGATTTAAAAACTGAGTTGGACAGAACTAAAGAAAGTAATAACCACGAGGGTCTTGAGGAAACCCTCCCACATTCTACTTCATGTGCATTAGTGAAAAAGTGTGCTATAACTGCACTGAATAAAAAAAATAAAAATTAAAAAAGTGTGAAATATAGCCCCTTTTTAAATTTGGTACCACAGCAAGGTTAAAAGCTTTATTACATTTCTATTTGCATATTACAGTCCCCAGGCTGTTCCAGGGTAAATGCAGCTGTGAACTCTGCAGAAGGGAAAGTCCCAGTTTATACAGGAAACAGAGGCAAAAGAAGCACCTGGGTTTGGAAGAAGGAGCATGCAGCAAGGGATGATAAACTCAGCTTCTTCAAGCTCCCCATGCCGGGTACATTTTTATCCTGATCTATTCAGGGTTCACATCTCTGTTGGCCTTTGCAGTATCCTGCTATCTTACTTGCACTCCCAAATTTACTATATTGCAACTCTTGGCAACAGGAAGCCTCTTTTTGATCTCAGACACATTCCCAGGCATGGTGTTACATTAAAAGCTAAGGGGACTGATGAGGACTGAACCTCCTTCTGGTGTTTTTGCAGACTCCTTGTATAATTCCAGGTGAGCCGCTTTGTTTCTTCATTGGTCAAACCAGGGATAGCAATGCACCTGTGGTTCCTGATGTTGTGATAAAGACTATCCTTTTCTAAAAAGAAGTATGTGTGACGGACTAACTGCAAAGTGTCACACATGACAAAAATATCTGCAGCTGTACCTCTCCCTCCTTTCTCAGCTATCACTGAATCATATAATTTCAATTCTTATATGGTTTATTATCATGGGAGGGAAGCAAAAGTAATGATTATTTACTTAATAAAAAATGACATATGTTTGTATGAGTGCCAAGATCAAGTGCCTAGAAGTGTGTGAAAAAGTGTGCTTTCCTAAACTTACCTTAAAGGTGGACTGTACCTATGGTACAGTCAATTTAACTCGTTTCTTCAGTTACTTCTACTGAATAAAGGCAAAAAGTCTTTTTTATTATGTCAATGCATTTTAATTAACAACATACTGCTTTAAATTTTCTGGTTGAGATTTTAAGCCCTTTTATGCCGTCGATGTGCCAGTGATCTTCAAATGTTACTTTGGCTGAAATACTCAGTAAAATAGAAAATGGCTTCAGAATCCTGGATTAGCTGTCACTGATGGCATAAGTCTGTCAATAGCAGCCAGTAAATGCTTGAGACTGACTTTTCCTTCTAATTTTTATTTATAAATTCCATTTCAGAATAGCAATAAGACACTGCAGGCCATGCATTTTGAAGGGATTATTGCACTTCTCTCATGTCTAAAGTTACCTGCCCTTTAGCCTTGTGTCTTATAACACCTCCTGAGGTGTTCAGTAGTAGTCCAGAAATGCACAGCATGCTGTGTCTTATAGCTTAAATATATTTAGCTTGATCATACAGAAAAATAATGATAAAGTAAGAGAATGTGCAAGGAAACCCACCCGCTATTCCATTCTTTCTCCATTCTTTTTTAATCCACTCATAGGAAAAATAATTTGCAGGTTGCCAACTGTTTATTAAAATGTACATGAAACATGGAAGAATTGTTTCCCTGCTATAGTTATGGGATCTTGCAGTATATATGAAAATATATATGAAACACTAACCTTTTAATACAGTTTGGATTGTTGCATAATATAGAAATACATCTAAATTCTTAAAAGGGTTAAACAGCTCCATTCTGCCTTAAATTACCACTGTCATTCAATTCATTAGATGAGTTTATGGAGTTACAATATGTCTGTAATTTATAGCCTGCTTACTGACAAAGCTTAATGCTAACATATGCCTAATTTGCCAAGGTTATCTCAAGCCCCATTCATCTCCCCCACTAACAATATGCTGCTGATTCCATGCTTCATGGATGAGGTACATGTGGTTTCATATTTAGTGCTATCAATCACAAGTAATTGCCTCCAGCTCCCCGCCTCAGTGTTCAAAGGGATTTCTCTTCAGCCTCCGAAGCTTGACGAAAAGGGGATGCGTAGCCAGAGGAGGGCATCCTCCTCCAGCCTTAGCATCCGCGGACCTGAAGGAGCTGGAAATCAGAGAGGAGAGGCATACCTGCAGCTGACATTTCCAAACTTTTCTTTTCTGGGGCACACACTTTTTGCAGTCAGGAAATTATGCTCCTGGGTATATGGCTGTGGCACACATGTAGCAGCGACAGCCCTCCTTGGGAAGTGAGCCAGCTTCCGGAGTGGCACCCTTGGGACTTCCCCAGTGATATGCTGGGCTGCCCAGGACCCCTCCAGCCCAGATCCCCCACACCCCTGGTCGCAGTCTGGGGATGCATCACTGTTCTCCTGGGCCCTTAGTCTGGTTGCACTGACACATGGGATGTGGCAGGACCAGCGTCTGCCAGAGGAGATCACAGTTCACATGTAATTTCAGTATCTACTGGAATTGTTATACCATCAACTACTGTGTGTTTTGCAGCGCAACATTTTTTAATTGCAAGAACCCCGGTCCTACCAATTCTTAAACCTGTGCCCGGCTTCGTTCCTGAGAAAAATCCTGTTGGTTTGCCTTGCAGAAGTGTTTACAAGTATCAGGATTTAAAGAGACAAACTAACTCCTGGTTCCCTTCTTCTTTATCTGCTTGCTGGGATTTTCTGCAACTTCATGTAAAGCTGTAATGGCCCCTTGTATCAGCATGTACCTACCCCTCTCCCTGTCTGATTAGGCTTTTTTTATAGGGTTGTAGTCACCCTGGGAGCTGAGCACTGAATGGAAAATTTAGCTAAAGCATGGTCCCAAATCGTTTATTTGTATTCTTACTGCAAGTCATGGGGATTACTCACATTCCTGTACGAGTACTCGCATTTGTATTTATAGTATGTGAATCAAAATCTTTGATTTTATGGATGTGAACACACAAGCGTTGTCTACTGAATGAGCTGCTGAGCCATGCAGCTATGTAGCTTCCTGCGCTTTTATATACATTCCAGAGATCTCTTAGATCACATTAGAAAACACAGAGAATGAGTTAGCAAATATAGTTTGCCTAAAATACATCTTCCACTTTGAAATTCAACAATCAAGAATATCTAGGAAAAAGTTTGTTCTTGGATATTCTGCTATCAACCAGCTGTAATCTTAGATTTGTTGAGGATGTTGTTATGCTTGATATTCTAAAACTTCCCCAGAATAATGGAGACAGTTTGGCAGACCCAGTGAAACTCTCTGCTCATGTGAATTTACTATGATTTGCAGTATCGAAAGAAATGACTGCAGCTAAACCAGTCCTGAATGGATGAACAGGATTTAAAACCAGAGCTATAGTCATTAGTTTCACAGCATAGGAACACCATAATTTTAATGTTCACTTGGAAAATGAAAAGCATCCTGGGTCAAAAAATAAGTTTAATTAAAGAAATTGCTGATGCTGATTTTTTTTTCTGGTAAATGAAAATCATTGTTTTGTATGGAATTGACAGCTTCAAAGTGTACCAGTTACCAGTGTAAGCTTCTTTTCAGGGTTGGGGTTTTTTTGCTTTCTGTGTTGTACCAGAACTCAGAAGCGTGACATGAAAGGATAGGAGGCAGTCCTGAGCTTCACGTAAGTTTGCTTCAGAAAGAACTAACTCCTATAACAATCAGAAAAACTATTGCACTTACAGAAAAAAATATCAACTTTGTGGCTGTGTGGTTAATTGTGGTTAGGCTTGTTATGAACTGACATTTGGGTGACTGCAAACCTGTAGTGATTCTTTCTTGTACTTAAATAAGCTTTTATTTCTAAAATGTCTAATAGGATTAACTCAAAGAATCTGCTAAAAAATTTTGCTAATTTCACTTCCTGCCCTCAGATAGAAGTCCAGCAATTTTATTTTTATAGCATAGTTCTAACTTCTTAGGTTTATTTTTAGTCAAATCAAGTAAGCAACATAAATATACGTAGTGTTCTTTTGTATCTAATTTCTATTAACATGATTTACAATCCAAGAGGACTGCACTGTATGAGTACAAAATAAATTACATTAAGGAATACAATATTAGCTATTAATTAAGGGTTTGGGAGGTTTTGCTCTTTGGAATATCTGAAATAAACATGCAAAGAAGTAAATCAGAGAACATATGGAAAACATTTCTGCAATAGAAGAATTTTTAGAGATATTTTTGAAATACCACTGTTGTGAAGCTTCAGGAAGATACACATTTATCTAAATAAATATAACTTAATCAATACTAGCCAGCAAAAGAAGTCTTCACTAAACTTATCTTTTTGTTTTAAAGACTGTTTCTTAACCAGTGCCTGGAAGGAAATGTCTTTGTGAATCTTTGCATATATTGCAAAGGGCTCTAAGGCTAAGTGGCTGCGCTTTGCATTGCATCTGCTGACTTCCCATTCAGAGCTTCTCCGATGAGTGGGGGATGGAGGGGTGCTGTGCTGTGGTTTGTGGGAATAGGCTCTTTCAGTTCTGGTTTATTACATGGCTAATTAACCAAGGTCACCAAGCTCTTTTATAAGTCTGCCAATAGAGACATCACTGGTGCTTTAACAGATCTGTTTATTATATTGCATGCCCTGATAATGTGGCAATGATTAAAAAAATATATGGGGCAGAATTTACCTAGAGCATTCTATAAGCATGCAAACATGGGAAACAAAAATAAAACTGAAATAATAGGCACCACAATATTCTGGATTTTGAAATGTTTAACCTTAAAACAGTTTCTTCTCTATGTTATTCCACAACAGAATATATGAATAATGACTGCAGGAATTTATAAGCTGTAACAGTAACGTGTCACAGTAATAACCTGATTTACCTGGGACACAGGATCTCCAGCGAGATTGCCACTTTGTATACAAATTAACAAGGAATGCATGGTGGTGAATAATTAGGGGGTAAGACAAGGGACTGCATCTCAGGATTATGCACCAGGCTAAGATAAGCCTCAGTGCCCCTGAAGCTGCCATGAATGCAGAACAGGGCTGCTTACTGCTGACTTCACAGAGCCATCTTGCAAGGTGTGGTCACCCACATCTAAGTAACTAAGGCCTCTCTTAAAACTAATGAGACCAGTGCTGTGCTCTGGTGTGAAAATTTGATGTTCAGAGGCCTCCTCTGGCTGCCCTTGGCATGCACAGTGTCCTCAGTTCTGTTGCAGCCCTGTGTATGAAGCCAGGCATACATGACACTGTCCCTGTATGAATGACATGTACAACACTTCCCAGGGGAGCTTTGGCAACAGCTCATGAGACCCACAACATCCAGCTTGTACCTTCCTCTGGGAAATCCTGCAGCAGCTGTGCATTGTTCCCTTCTCATCTGCCAAGACCAGCCCATGGAGGTACTGCTGCTATGTGATACTATGCCTAATGCTGGCAATGTACTACAGCTCATTGTGGAATCCTCTCCTCAGCCATGAGATGAGCTGCAGCCTCTGTATCTGAGACTGCTGGGTTACTGGTGATTATTGATGCTGCATCTGAGCTAATCCATATGGAGCATGGCTGTCCGTGGCTACACGGACATGTGTATGTGCCACCAAAGTCCATTCTGGATGTCACCCTGGGTGGTTTGGCCACCACAATGCCACTGACTGAACCAGAATGATTTCAGGATGATCTTCAGGAAGGCAGGGGATGTGCAACCCAATCTTGAGTGATGGTGGAGGATCTGAGCAGCCTTATCTGGGGAGTGCTAAGCTGCACTTGTAATGTTAGATCTCTGTAGGGTCAGCTTTCTCTAGGAAAGGGCTTACAGGGCACTTGAAAACTTCTGTAATGTTCACAGGGGATGGAAGCTGTACTTTTGATTCCCAACCCCAATTGCATTTTTCTGGGCAGTGAACTGAGAGGTTGGGTGCCTCTGTGGCCCATGTGCATGCCCTGTACCTCAGGGGGCTCCACGGCAGGCAGGCGACTCTGATTCTCTACTGAACTTTCCTGTATTTCCTCTAGAGGCCTCCAGTACACTATAGGAACCATCTCTAGATTGACTACCTCAGTGTCTTTATACATGCCATTCCCATCCTTAATTTCACATCCTGTCTTTGCACTAGCAGGTGTGCTGCTTCCTTGCTGTCGAAGACAAGGATCCCTAAGGGTAGTGTGTAGTCTGCTGAAAAGGTGGCCTCTTGGACTATGACATCCCTCCACTGACACCTTCCAAGGCTATTTCCCACCTTATTTAGAACCTGCCTTCATTACTCACTCAGTATTCAGACAAGCATCTTCTTGCTCACTCCACTTTAGAAGAAAGCTTCTCCTAAAAATTTGCAGTTCATCTCATTTTATCACATCTCTTCTTGAGGCTCTTCCGTTACGCCTACAAAGATCCTGAAAAGGGTTACTCTGCTGGTGCACAGAAACCAACGTTTCTTAGATGATGTATAACCCACAAACCTCTCCTCATCCACTTTTCATATCTAGACTTAGAGGGTAGACTTAGAGGCTTTGGATCAGGATACTTGTACTTAGATATATATATATGTAGGTACCACATGTGGACTAGAAGCCCAGGCCTCCCTTATGGTCAACTGTGTCTAGTTTGTACAGTCACTGGGAATGGCAAGGTGATTCAGCTTCCTCAGGCATGGACACTAAGGGCTTGATTCATCAACCAGAACTCCTAGTAGGGAGTCGGTGCACAAGTAGGAAGTCTACAGTAATACATATGACAATTATAGCCATAAATGGTTCTAAAAGCAGATTGGACAAAAAACCGACCAACCAAACTAGGAATTTTTCCTATAGTTATCTAGCCAGAAGTCTTTGATCCTTAGGAAGTGTGTGTTGCCTGAAGAAACTGAAGAATGGTTACCAGTGACATTTAATCTGAGCAGCATCACCTCTGAAGCTGATATTGGTCATGGTGGACCATGTCTGCAGTAGTCACAACAAGCAGCAGTCATCATTGTAGTCCCCCTTGCAAGGATCAGGGAAATCACATCACTGTAATTCACACCTATAAAATTTGGTTTCTGTTCCTTCCTGAAATCGTTTCTGCTCTTGTCTCTCAGACACAAGTATGCTTTGTAAGCATATGATGCCAGAATAAAAAGAGAAAAATCCCAGAACCAAAAATAATACCCTAAAAACCCCAAGCCCAAAGAACCATGCCTTGTCAGAGTGAAGTGTCTGTAGGGGTCAGAGGTCTGACTCCATGAAGATCAGGCAAGAAGAAAACTTTGTACTTTCTGTCCCCTTTACCATTCAGTAACCTTAGTGGAAGAATCTGGAACTATATTTTGTTATTTGGCTGTTAAATATCCTGTTACAGGTCTTAGAACATGCATCAAAATGCTCTTCTTTCTTTAAATATACTCTGTTTAAAGATAGTGTCATAGCCAGCAGGGATATAGAGACATGCTAGTGACTTGGGTTAGATTACAGAGATAGATACACCAGTTTGCAGCTCTTGTGTCACACATAGATTTTCTTCCTCGCTGCCAAGAAAGAAATTCAAGCACATTGTTCATGTCCTGGGTGAGTTGAAAGGATGGAACAACTACCTCTCACACTTTTAAAAAGGAGAAGAGTGATGAGTTCTCCATTTTTTATGAAACAAAATGAGATGTGTCTTACTAGATCTGATTTGATTTCAGATTTAATGGTATTGTTCCTTATAGGGGCCTATGTATTTCTACATGCCTATCCCACATTGGCCTTTTTAGTCATCAGCGCGCTTGTAGTAAGCGTGGGTAAAGCCCTTCCCAAAATCTTCG
>JANHGB010009636.1:0-45165 GCA_026283785.1 Coracopsis vasa | reverse complement strand
GAGCTGTTAGGTCTGGTGCGGGGGGATGGGAGTGGTGGTGGTGGCGGGGGCGTGTGTGTCTCATATCAGCTTAGCACAGCAGAAAGTTGGGCAACTGTCACCTTAACTGTCTAAGAGATCTTCAAGGCAAGCCCGAGGCAGAGCTCGCTGGAGCAGCCCATGCTGATGGTGCCAAACGCATGAATAGTGTCAGACCTCTAATTGGATTATACTTCAGTGGGAAACTTTTCTGTGCTGAACCATATGGCGCTTCACTTGCTGCTCTCAAAACACTGCAATTAGAGGCTGTCCATTCACAACAGTGTAAAAAATAGCCTGGGGAATTCATGCACTTCAGGAACTTTAAAACTTCCAGTAGATTGTAAAGAAAACTGATCTCCAGGCTGGATTTTGTTAGACATCCTGGATAACTCCATCACATTCGACATGTTTTAGACTATAGAACTTAATTGCTTCCACATCCTATTTTACAGGGCTTTGTTATAGGTCACGGAACAAATATATATAATTTGGGAAGCTTTGGTAAAATAAAGGGCAATGACTAAAACTGACACTTTCAGATTGCAGTTACTGACAAAGGATTATAATGAGCTCTGTTATAGAGTTAACACGGAAAAATGAAAAATGATGCAAACCCAAATGAACAGCAGCATTTAGTGGCTGTCATGACACAAGCTACGTATTTTGCTCAAACCAAAGACTAGAAATTGTACATAGCTGCAGATTAAAAACCAAATTATATTTCTTATTACAGCCTCTGCTAATGCCATTGCTCTGTATAACCCCCCATTTCATCAGATCTTAAGAATCGCTACAGATCTTCTGTAGAAGGTTGGAGGTCACAGTGCACTTCTATTGAAATGTTGAACAAAAAGGGTTCAACTGCTCCTCCAGTGGACACATTAGAGCCATCTGTTTGCATTGAATGAATTTATACTGACTGCTGTGCAGGACACTGGCAGCTCTGTCCCAGCCAGGTGCAGGGTTAGCCCAGAACAGCTTCTAGATCCCCTAGCTGCCTCCCAGGGCACCTCCATACACTTATGTTATGTTTGAGAAGAACCTAAAAACCTGTTTTCAGTTCTGGGTAAGGGTCAAAGCCAGGACCTTCAAAACCTGTTGAACATCTCAGGAAGTTTCGGCTTGCAGCCTTTGACACAAACCACCATTCAGGGGCCTGATGTCACCATCAATCCAAAACCTGCATGTTATTTATCTTCTGAATCTGTACAGCCAAAGGAATCTTATTAAGACAGGTGACTAAAAGATTTCAGGACAGCTTATACTGAAATTGTGCAAGATGATTTATGAGACTTCAATGCTACTGAATCTGAACTCTGATTCAACCTCAGATGTGAAACGAAAGCTGATGTATATCTGAATGCCAACAGCTCTCTCCTACAATATATCTACTCTTTACACTGTCCCAGCAATTCCCTAACCCAATTTAGGCAGCAGTGATCAACAGCAGACCCAGGCAGGTGTGAGTTATTTTCTTCTGAATCTGACAAAGTTTACTCTGACTCAGTCTGATCTTCATTCCAAAACAGGGAAGAAGAAAGCAGCCAAGATGAGGAGTAGGAAAGGGAGGAACAGGCAATTGCTTTGCTTATGGAAAGACGAGCAAAAGGAAGCTCAGATGTCACCAAGTCCCAGGCAGAACTAGCATCCCATTTTTTCACCTTTTCTTCTCCATTGAATTCAACAGTCACAGAGGCCTTGGGATAAACAGGAGAGCAGAAAGAATGGCATTTGGCATGAACGCATTCGTAATGAATAATTACACTAAAGATTTTTTTTTTTATGTAGATAGACACCACACATGAAGAGAATGATCAGAAATCCTAGTGATGGGCATAAGAAAAGATCTAAAGAGGAAGTTTCCACACTAAGAATGCCCAAATCGGTGTCAGGAAGAAACAGAAGGGACACTGCAGTCTTTATCTGATGATTTACTCTTTTCTGTCCTGCTCTGAGCACATTACAAGAGCAAATCCTCCTTGTCTTGGAGTCATTTATATAAGAAAATAGCCGTGGCCAGCTCTGCAGTCACTCAGTATTGAAACCCAGACTGCTGTGAGCTGGCTCTCCAACTGGATGTAATCTGGTAGCTATTAGCAAGAGAAGTGAACTAGAAAATAATCCATAAGCAGCACATGACCAGAAATGAAGTTTAAAAAGGAGATTCCATCTCAATGGGAAAGCAGCCATGAAACACTGCATGTGCTCCTTAAAAACCCTGCAGCAGGCACAGTGCTTGCTTCTAGAGTTTTCCTGCACTGGGGATACTGTTAGGAAAACAGTGTCAAGGTTTGTAGTTTGGCTTTTTTTTCTTTCATACCTGCCACTCACTCCCTCATTCGTGTCTATGTGGATGTCAGCCAGGCCCCTTACAAAACCCTTATAGGATTTGCAACACACTTTTCTTGTCTAAATGCCAAAAGCTCCTGCATATGTTCAGCATTTTCTTCCTTTGGAGACTGGTTCTTCCAGTGACTGAGTGCCCCCAGTCTTTACAGGACTGTTTTGTTCCATGATGAGGGCATGAAAGAGTCTTTCTTGGTCCCTGTCTACCTGTGGGACCACACAAAGGGTGTGTGTAAGGCAGCTGAAGCCTTCCTTTCAAAGGTCATGCTGTTCTCATCAAAGCTATATAAGTTCATGCTTGGAGGTCTGGTGGTCCCAGGGTCAGCACTCAAGTGGGCGTGATTGTGTATTGGGCCAGCGGTTTCCAGAAGCATGGGTGGTAGAAAGCAACTAGACAAAGGAAAAGAAAATTAAGAAAGAGCCATCAGGAAGAAAATATCCGAGTGGAGCACAGTGTCAGGAAAGGCAGTATCAAGTTGAAGCACAGAGCAATGTCACTGCAGATCTTTGAGCTGGTGGTGGTAGAAGAGGCCATGATAAGGAGAGATGGATGTCAGGAAAGCACATAGAATTAAGCTCCCTATTTCTCAAGTGCAAATATACACAGCTCACACCAGATATTCAGCAGGAGCCCTGCCCAAAGACCTAAAACCACACTGAGCACCAAGTTCATGCATTTGACCCCAATGCTCCTTATGGCCTCAAGGTATGTGGGGAAGCTGGAGGTGCAGCACCAGGAGGAAGGCGCCTTTCCCTACACTGCCCCACAAAATGGACCACTCACTGCAGTCTTGTTGCCATAACAACCATAAGAAAAGTCCATAAATAGAATATCTTCCGCCAGCAGGATATCATATTGGCAGAGAAGATTTCTCTCTAGCTTCTTACAATGCACCTGCTCCTTAAATATATATACATATATATACACATTCAGAATGTATAAATGAATTCATATGTATTCATAAAAGAACTATATAGTCAGAAATACTTACAACTGTGTAAGTAACCAAGCTATGAGTATGACTGCTCTGAGTTTTGTGGCAACTATGGAAAGATTGCTCAGGTCCTCTCCTTCTCCTCTGTGCTAAGGAAGACATTTTTTCCAAGGTATGTGGCCTAAGAGCCCTGCATAAATGCCACCAACTCTGTCTAGAAAGAGTATACCACAACTTCCTGCTTCCTCTCACCTTTGAGCATCAAAAGATAGAGAAGTACTACCCAATTACTTGTAAACGCACAGCAAATAATCAGACCACTCAGATAAGAAGGCAATTTCTCTGGCAGGAAAGAAGCAGGGGATTTTTCACGGTATACACAGCTCCCAGACACAAACAGAAATGCTCTTTCTCAGATTGCTGTATGATGCAAAAACTTTTACCACATCCCTTCAGTGAACACCAGCACATTAAACCTTCTGTGACACTTGGGGTTTTAGACAAGAAGGCATTTATTAGAGAAACTGCATTGCTATTATTGTTCAATTTTATTTTTTGTTTTACTTTTAAGCTTCAGTTGTCACAGCAGCAAGGGGCTTTTAAACTACACTCCCCCGATAATCATAATAGCTACATCCAGCCCTTGCCATCAGGGTTCCCTGAAAGGAAGTGAATGCTGTAATTCAAACCCCTTCCAACATAAATGTCAGTCATTGTTTTCAAATGTTATATACTGCCAGCAATAATAATACCTCTGCCTTCCACCCCCCAGAATAAGTCACACCACCAGAGCTCCCTGCAGCCCCTTCACTTGCATATCTGACATGCACACTCCAGAGGCAGCAAAATCACGTACACCATCACCAAATCACTTTCTGTGTAATAGAATCTGTCCATCTATCCTCATGTGCTCACAATCCAAGAACAAAGCATCACTTCAGAAATCTGTGTAACATCCAGGCACCCACACTCTAGTCAGCCTAACACCTCCTTAGTGAGTGGGGATAATAATGTGCCAAATTTTAGAGACAGGGATGGAAGACAGAGAGCACAACTCAAATGAGGCATGTAGGAAGCCTGAGACAGGACAGGGCTCTGTAAGAATCAAGTCCCAGGACTAGAGCCCTGAGAAGGAGGTGTGTACGATAGTGTGCAAATATGGGACCACGATGACTTGTTAAAGGATGGTGCTGGCTTTCAGAATCAATGAACCAGCAATGCACACAGATATAGTCCAAGCTATCGAGACTCAGCTCAGAGTTCAGGGCTTTCCTATCCTTAATCCAGGGATTGTCTGATGGCTCTATCAAAAATCAGTGAAAACTCTCAAGGATCACTGTATCTTCTTGTCTGTTTAAAATTACTTCATTAGGTGAAAGAGAACAGTGCTAACAGTCCCTCCCTGCCCAGCTTTCTCTCTCACATGTGAAGCCACCTCTTGGACAGCAAAGTCCTCTATTACTGTGGTTTATTGTGGAGACAAGTATCACAACCCTCATGATACAGAGGAGGAAACTGAGGCATGGAAACTTGGCATGTTAGAAATAAGGTCATCCAGCAAAGTCATGATAATACCCAGGCCAATTGACCATAACGCTATGTTTTACCCACAAGTGAAACCCATATCCTAACCAGAATTATAACAATCTCTACTATGATTAATAACTCTCTCTCCAGAGTCCTCAAGTATCACCTGCATCAGATAATACACTGAGATAAATGCAGATAAAGAAAAAGCTTCCCAAGAACCTGATTGCATCCCTATTATTTACTCTTGGTCTCCCACAGCTGCTTTAATCCTACTGATGTTGGGCTAAACTTGAAAAATTAACAACATGGTGCATTTTCCACCACCATTAAATGTAATTAATGGACACAATTAGTACAATTAGTCAGCCAAAAGGTAAAATCCCCTGGCAGAAAGTCACAGCAATGTGAATTTTTGCTCTATTTTTTATGTTACTTATTTGGCATTTTTGTCTTTGTTTTTCATTTATCATAACCTTTTTATCCTCTAAAATCTACACTGATTTCAATTCAAGCTCTGCTCTTAACCTCATCTAATAAATGTAGATGTTAGACCATTTCATATTCCAGTTCCCTGGGAAGTTGACAAAACCAGATTTTTAAAATATCATTTTTTATCTAAATATCTTTTAAATTAGGTTTCCAGCACATTCAGTCATCTTGCTTGCTTTATTCTTAATCTAAATAAATGTGTATCACAATAAACACCTTGACTATAGGCTAGCAGATATTCAACTTCAGCCTGCAAGGAGCTGATTCCCAGACCTTGTGCTTCTGATTTGGAGCCTATAAGCCATCCAAATAAGGGTTCAATATTGGCACATAAGGTACTTCATCTGTGTGTCCAGTTCCTCTGGATACATACAAATGGCTTTTTATTTTTACCCACAGCAACACCATTTGTGCCTGTGGTCCCATTAACTCTGCTTGCTGATTAAGTGAGTCATTATGCATACATTTTACTGACAAATTGCATGAAAGAATCAGAGTACAGGTATGTAAGGAATGAAGAATAATGAACATGAAAAACCTGAACCCTCATTTTTTCAAGTAGTTTCGAGTTACATAGATGCTTAAAGCCAACTGAAGTCAAGTGAATTGAAAGCATGTAAAGCAACAACAAAATCTTTTATCTGTATAGTCAGAGTTTTCCATGTCAAATGTTACAGAAAAGCTTTTCCAAGGTGTATAATGTGAGCTAAATCACTGCAACTCTAGAATGAGAATACCTCTGGGCTGAAATTTAATGAATTTTTACAAAAGAAACTTTAAGTATGGCTAGAATGTTCTGTGCACTAAACTTGCAACGAAATATACTGCCAGGACACAGGGCTAACATCATAGGTCTTTCAAAAGGTGCTTGCATTGCCACAAGATCTTCTTAAGGTCCAAAACATTTAAAACCTCAGCTTTAAATCAGAGCTAAAACAGCTCATTAGCTTCGTAGTTCACTTTACTGGCAGGCAACCGACCCTGATCTGTGCAGAAGGGCTACATGATCTTGCCTCTATCCCTCACTTCTAATCAACATAACCTCTCAATTAGGGCACAGGAGGAGGTAAAAACTCAGCTGGAAACTGACTGTTGGGTGAAAAATTGATAAAATAACAGAATATTAGTAAAATAATTCCCAAGGATGTTGTGAATGCTCCATCCCTGGCAGTGTTCAAGGCCAGGTTGGACGGAGTCTTAGGTGACATGGTTTAGCGTGTGGTGTCCCTGCCCATAGCAGGGGGTTGGCACTGGATGCTTTTAAGGTCCTTTCCAACCCTAACTATTCTATGATTTTATCCTACTCCATACAGTAACATGTTTAACAGATAGCTCTTCTATTCTACAAAACAGATATTTGCAGTTAATGTGCTGCAACAAACTCCTCCTTTTTAACTGACCTCAGTAGTGCCTTTCCCATGTGAGAAATGAATTCTTGCTATGGCTGCAGTGAGCAATCTCTTTACCAAAGATTCTTTCTTCACATACCTTCAGGCTCACTTGAAAAGCTTACATCTCATTTTATATCAATCAACAGAGATGAAAGGCAAGGTTCAAAACAGCTACTTAAGGAATATCTATCATATACATCAAGTGAGTGGGTTAATATAATTATCATCAAAGTCCTTTTAAAAAACAAAAAAAAATCATGATCAAAATTTGTTATAATGGTGCGTAAGTTTTCACTGAGTAATAATAGATACGTGAACTGAAAATAGTGATAGAAAACACAGTGTGGGTAACAGCTATCAGACCACAAACAGCTCACAAACTACAGGTCACAGCTTGGGAAAAAGCCTTCCACAGATCAATATTAGTAACAAGTAAAACCAATTACAGGCTTTGATTTTGCAGAACAGCAGAGCACAAGTTCTCCTCATCTCAGACCCCAGAGTTCAAATAAATATTCTAATATTGATTTGTCTCTAAGCACCTCACTTGGAACAGAAACCTGAACAGAAGAAAGCTGAGTACATGAAACCATAAAAATAAAGAAAACTATCAAAAATAAAGAAGGTTTTAACCCTTACCAAAACAAAGACAATGTAAAAAAAACCCAGAGGAACACAACCACAGGACAACTGGCCTTTGAGACCTAAGTTAACATGTGAAAAATTAATTATTAGGTAATTATAAAGCATATGGCTTTATCTGCCTCTTTCTTTGACCCTGGATTTTAAACTAGCCCCTATAATATCTACCTGTGGTCTACACATTTCATGCCTTGATGAGAAAATGCCCTGGAATCTCAGCAGGGCTGAGAAAGCACCAGCTTGGACAAAAGCTGCATCATCCCATACACATTTTGTACATGTAAAAAATCACAGTGGAAGTACCGCTTACCCAGCCTTATATTTGAGGAATGTTTTGAATATATAGATATGTACAATCACCCTTTGCCAGAAGCCAGGGACCACTGGAGTTTGTAGAGACAGACTGCAGAGCAGAGTCTGGAAGTCTCTATACATGAAGAAACATACAGTGCTGTTACCCACAGTACATGCAAGAATAACCAGGTCCGATCTTCACAGCCATCCCCAAAATACATTTCTCAAACCTGAACACAACATTTGCTATGCGGCAAGGGCCTGTTCTCTTTGTACGTGACCTGCTGTAACTTAGCTGTTACATCGCTTTCCAAATAATTTCTACAGCTTCACTTTGAAGACATTCTTCCCCTAAAATAAACCAATTTTAATGTAAAATGATTCCATAGCATTTTGCAGTTGAAGTGTGCTTCTGCAAGAACTAATCCATACTTTATTTTGAAGAGAGAATAAAATCAGAGGGAAACACTTATTTCTGTAACACAAATCTATAACAGCAAAAGTCAGCTGTAATTTAATTAGCAGCTATGGCAGATTAGAAGATCTGCGATTCCTTCAGTCAAGATTTTTTAGGAACAATTAACACAAGACCAGATGTGAAGCCTTGAAATTCAGAGGGAACAAAGGTGGGAGGTGGAGATGCGAATAAAGATGCAGGAATTTGAAACAAGCAAGTTGTTTTCTAATTTTTAGCACTGTTCCCTTTGCTTGGGGCAAAACAGGTCACTGCACTGGTGGGTCAAATGCCTAAAACCGGATCAATGCTTCCGCATGTGCGGAACATAACTCCTGTTCTCAGTGTCCCTCCATTTAGAGCAAAGTTGTTTATTCATTTAGAAAAATAGATTACTGGTCGCAGAATTATCTTTGGGGGTTCATGAAACTTTATTATTTGTTGCATTTAATAAGCACAGAGAAAGAAAAAGGTCATGTCTTGACGGGAATAGCTTGTTAGCTAATATATCAGCAACGCAGGGCAGCTGAAGATAAACACAATCCACTTCCAGTTGCTGTATTTGATTGTTTTCCTTACGGCTTAATAGTGTAAATTGAAAGAGAGCTTGAATGTTATCATATCTGACAAGATGGTAAACTCAAAACAAGAAGGAAGCAAATAAAATGGTTCACAGGGAATTTTGCGATATCTCAAAATATGTCAGCCACCAGATGTCACAAAACCTGCAAGTGATGATGCACTGCATGAGAAGGGCAAGGCTTTAGCAATAGCACCAAACTGCACAGCATGTCAGGAAATTTTCCTATTCATCTCCATAAATTTTAGAGTCTTGGAATGAAAGGCATTAAAGATACCTAAGACAAAACAAGCTGATATTTTCTCTGCCATCATTTATCTCAAAGTGAAAATAATGTGTTCAAAACCAGCATGACAGAAAATACAAGCTACAAGTGCACTAAAAAAAGAGCATTTGAAAACATACAGGGCCAATCTGATCTTACATAAGCACTGACAAGAACAATAGGTTTACTATCACTTACAAATTCTACAGATCCAAGCAGTTATTTAAGCTGCCAAAAGTACAAATTCCAAACTATTTTTTATTCACACACACATATAAAGTGCTCACTGTACCCTCCATGCAATAAATCCTATGTAAAAAACACCATTCATAATAACTAGAAAGTACTATCTCCACTGGCTTTGCCGAACCCATTATCACATCCTTATGGAAACACAGAAAAGATGTACGAGTTAACTTACACCACATCCTCCTGCTGATAGCAAAATCACTAGTCTAAGAAGTAATACTCAATAAAGAACTTGACAAAGTGTAACTCTTAATATTAGTTTCACAAAAAACATACGAAGTTTCAACTGAAATAAAGATTAAATCTCATTCTATGCAGTAATAGAACCGTTTCACACATTATAGAAAAAAACCCCTGCATTTCCCCAACCAAAATAGCAATGTAAATCGAGAACATTTATTGAGGGAAAGATCACAATAGGTATGAGTTAGAGAGAAAAAGAGATTCCTAACATTCTGCATTCAAATAGAAATTCATTCAGAGCAATAAATAGTTTTGCTTTGTTAATATAAATCCCTGTTGCTTTTGTGTTATGCAGTAATCTCCAGGAGCTGTAATGATATAAAAGAGAACACATACTGAATTTGACCAAGGAGTTGGCAGTTTATAACCTCTGATAGCACTGTCCTACACTTGATTGCTTTTATTTACTTCCTTTCTCTTTAAAAATTAAATGCTGGACACTAGAATTATCTACCGCCAGTACCAAAACCTTGTATACTGCATATCCGATGTGAAATGCCAGTATTATATTGCACAAGCCATTACTCACAATTTTTCACCTTCTCCTAACCCCACTGCAGAGTGTTATTGTTGTACAAAGTGCTTAGAAATTAAAGAGATGGCCAGAGTAACCCTGTTTTATCTGCCTGAAAACTACGTTGAGATTTAGTATTATCATTTGTGCTTTCCACTGTGATGAGACAGGCAGGGACACCTGCTTGCTACTAATCTAAAACCTAATGTTAGAAAATAAACTATTTTAAGCAAACAGAATACATGGATTACTAGTGTCTCCCTGATTTAGAATAAAATGGGTCATTGCTAGAGGGAAACAGTACCTTTAACTAACATCTTCAGTACATTGTTTTTAAGTGTGTTCACAGGTACAATCCGAGTCAGAACCAGGGGCTGCGACACATTCAGATCAGGGATATAAGCATACAAATTCCCAGGATTCATTTTCAGTTTGGATTATTCACAGGCACATTAAAGTCAATTCAGGAGACATGACCGAACAGCAGAGCCAGGAAGGAGGAACTGGAATTGCTTATTCCAGCAGCACCAAATTCTTAGATTTAGTTAAGCCAATTTTTTCCCAGCTATATAAAGATCCAAATCCAAGGTTGCTAAAATACAGTGGTCCTGCAAGATTAGCATGTTCTGAAACCTGGAGGCTAAAGCCTTAAATGCAGACTTGCACACAACATATAAATGCCCCTTCGGTTAGCTGTGCTTGGGTATCACAAGTAACATGGTCCACATCAGGCCATGCTTTCCTTAGTCTTATGTGCTTGAACCTTGGAAAGCTGTGGGAAATGCAAGGCCCTCAAAGTGCAAATGACTGAACCTAATTTAGTCAAAGGTAAGGCAGCAAAGGGCTTGAGCAAACCTTTAACCTATGCAGGAAAGAGCCCTAGTAATTAAACTCTGCATTTAGGGCTTTTGAACACTTATAAAGGGCCAAGAAGAGAATTATTCCATCTGACTCTGGATTTATAGGGCTGGTTTGCAGTGACTGAGGAGCTCTGAAGAAGCATTACTACCAAAACAGGGCATCCAGGCAGCAACGCAGCAGAATGCCTATGGACAGCAGACCCTTTGGCATTGGGGTGCAGCAGAGTGATAAGGTTAGTTAACAGAGCGTTAAGGTAAGACTGTGTTCAAATTCATTAAGATAACTAAAGATCACCAGTGAGGAAAGTTAATTAAAAAGAGTGATTTTCAACTGCTTTGACCTCGAGTTGTTAATGAAGTGCAGGTCTTCTCACTAGGAAATGTGGCTGCTTGGTGGAAGCATGATAGTCTGTAACTGAACCTGCATAACATATACATCCTATTTATTTTCTTCTGCTTGAGGAAGCAATAAGGGAAATATGGGGCTTCTAATTTGAAGCAGCTTGTGACATATAGAAAGGAAACAGAAGTGGTTTTTCAGTCAGATCACCCACTACGTCCAAAATAACAATCCACCCTATCCACTCTGACAAAATAACACATAATAGAACTAAAAACTGTGCTGATAAAAATAGTCTGTTAAACTTCTCATTCCTCTGAGGCCTGAAGTCTATTTTTAATGTTGAGAACTGAAGTTACATATTCCCCACCGAAGCCTGTCTTGGCTCAGCCAATTGAGAGAAGCAGCCTGCAAAGCATTAATAATTCATCTGATTTAGTTTAGCTGGCATAATTCAGCAACCAAACTGCACCAAACCCTCCTGCAAGGAAAGAGAGAGGGGTTATTTCCGAAGGAGCTTTCCTCCTTCGCAGCAGGTTCTTTTTCTATTTACTTTCTTTCTCTTCCCTGTATTTATTGGTGATCAAAAGTCTTCACAGGCAGTCCAAGAGAAAAAAAGGTCTCCATATAGGATCAGAGTAGGAAAAGCAGAGATATCAGTAAGACAGAATTTCCATTTCAACTATGATCCACCAATCTGATTTATTTCTGGTGAAAAGCAGGTACCACTATCTGTGTTCCTTGATAGTCATTTTGAGAACTTATCCCTGGTATAGAACAAGTAGCAAAAACCTTTGGCTGCCATCTCTCATTTTTCCATGCAGTCTTAAAGACGAACAAAACTTAAATGCAACTCCATACAGAACATCCCACTATTTTTTCATATTGACATGAGCCATGGACAGCTTTAAAAGCAAAGTCTGCTGCTTTGCCACACCAGCACCTCATTAAGCTACTTCATGCATTTATGTCCATTCATTTTACATTCCAAATATTTTCTAGAAAATGGGAATGAATTAAACATTGGCTGCCTCTAGGTTTATTCACTCGATCGATTGCTCTGGAGATGAGTGGGAGTAATTATTCTGAAAAGGTTCATTCTCAAGAGGGAACATGGAGGGTGCTAAATGTATTCACACTGGTGAATAACATACAGCTGAAAGTGAGAAGAGATGCAACTATGAATGAATAAGAGTGAAAGTACACAGAGGACTGAGGTCTGCAACTGTAATTTTTGATGACCACAACTTCCTGAATCAGAGATTTCTCTCTTCTGACTAAGCACGTGAGGTCTAAAACACCCAGCTTTATTTCTTGAC
This sequence comes from Coracopsis vasa, assembly GCA_026283785.1. Lineage (NCBI taxonomy): Eukaryota > Metazoa > Chordata > Aves > Psittaciformes > Psittacidae > Coracopsis > Coracopsis vasa. Next base: position 32,693 of record JANHGB010009636.1, on the reverse strand, counting down.
AGACCTGTTCCTTTCTATGCAATGACTTTGGCAAGTGAAGAGTTGCAGTTATTTGTTTTTACAGACAGTGCACTGGAAACCAAAGACTTGCCTCTCCCGCAGCTGTGGGTGCCCCCTTCTCATCTTTCCTGACCATATGGCTTCAAAGGGCATTTGTTATCAATGATAACCTGTTCCTCCACTACCCCCCGTGGAGGACGTTGCTGCAAGTTTCTAACCAGGCTATTGAAGACAGTGCAGCTTATAGCACCCTCTGTACAGCTGTCAACACTACTTCTTCATATGCTGAACAAAACTGGGACCAATGCAACCAATGTGCCTAGGGAAGTCCCATCCCCACCACAGGCTCCTAAAGGAGAAGGGGCCAACATCTTCAAGACTCCTGTGGCTAGACATGAAGCAAGATTTACTGCCTAAAAAGATTTGTCCCAGCTTAGTAGCAATATTAGGTTTCACAACATTTTGCAAGTAACAGAAGTCCTGTGAGACCCACAATTACCTTTTATATCATTGTTAAAAGTGTATATGTCAAAACCCAAGAAAGATGAATTATATTGCACGGCCATTAATCATCCCAGCACCTGGGGACTCAAAGCTCTACAAAAGGACACAATGTTTGATAATACAGCTCCAAGAGAAAGTACATGGCCTGAGACAGGCTGGGATTTCATCGACAAGAGCTACACCTCCAAACAAAAGGATTACGAATTTATGCTTTCAGCTTTATGTTTTTATATATATAAGCTATAGCTTGCTTAACAAAAAAAAAACCCATAAATTAGGCTGCTCTGGCATTAATTTCTTGGTGGTTTTCCATTTGCATGAAACAAACCTAAAGTAATTTGTGTTCATTAAAAAAACCAAGACTTTTCACTATGTTAAACTTCACCCTCTCATGGAGCAGGTCATTTATTGAATCATTATTGAATTATCTTTCAGTAATTAAGTCTCTTCTATACAGCAGTTTTTCATTTGAGTAGGTCTTAAATTATTACAGAAAGAGAGAATTAGAGACCACTTTTAGAAAAGCCATTCAGTCTAGGAAAATAGAATATCATTTATCCTTCCCAATATGTTATTCTGGCCCACAATACCGCACAGTCCTTATGCACTACTGCATCAAACACGGAATTGCTTGGAAACATTTGCTCACCCACACAGAGGAGATCACCTTCGCCTTTGAGAAAACTCAGTATTTAACCAGAGTGCTCACTTCCCTAGTTTTTGTGACTACTTGTGCCATGCTAACAGAAGGTGAACAGCCAGATCTACCAAAGCCACAGGAGCCACCACTTTAATATCTTGCAAACAAATAAACCACAGGAAGGGCTTTTTTCAAAATATAAGTATCAAATTGCCTAGGTTAGCTCATTGAGAGGCACTTCAGTGCCTTGGAGCAAAACCAGAAGTTACACATAAGAAAAGCAGGACCAAGCCAATGTACTAGAGAAGTCCTGTAAGCTTTCTGGCAACAGATTTCCCCTTAGGAGTACAGCAAATGTCGGTCCCCCCTTGGCATCCATCAACCTGAGTACTGCACCAGAGATGGAGTCAGTCTTCTGATAAAAGCAGAATATGCTACAGTGTGAAGTAAAGAACCATAGTTTTCACTTGGAATTGAAACAGATTCTCCTTCTAAACAAGTTTCCTTTTGCACATGATACAGCAATATTAAGCATTGCAGAGACACAGCAGGGAAAAACAGAGAGCAGCACCACCACCACCACCTCATTCCCAGGAGGCCTCAGTCTTTGGGAACTAAATCACAAAGTGAAGGTCACTCTATGATTACAGCTACCAGCCATGATGGTCCCAGGGGAAGCAGTGAAAAGTGCTGTGGATATGCTCAGGGCTAAGAGCAAAAACCTGTAATAACAAGTTCTAGATGCAGCCTCCCCATGGGACACACACTCAGGTGCCTGTATCAGTACTTACTGGTTCCCCATCACTGGCAGTCCACAACTCAGCATATTTCTCTTCTCATGGGGAACACTTTTTCACATGTTATCATTCTGTTTGGTTCCTGTGATTACTAAATTAAGTAGTTACTAAATTAATTAAGTAATTACGTAGTAATCATGTAAGTAATTGCAACGATAATTTCTGCTCTTCCTCATTATTGTCTAGTGAATAATTCTCCATCTTCTAGCAAACAAAGAAAAAGCAGTAGCAAAATAGAGTGATGAAATGGTATGACTATGTTAAAATAATCAAGGTAGCTTCCCTAGGGATAGCTGAAAACAGTATTCATTTCCTAGGTGGAATGCTGATGGTGTATTTGATTCAAGAGAAAACACACTTTCCCTTTGTCAAAAGTTTGCATGCACAGAGAATACCAAGCTTCTTTAGGAAGAACCTCTGTAAGACAAAGTAAATGAAGATAAAATCATGTCTTAACTTTTCTGCCACTTGTAGAGCAGTGATTTATCCCCAACTGTATGGGCTCCTTGATCTGTCTCTGCAGGAGGAATTTCTGGCTAGTCAGTCCCCAAAAAATTCTTTAGTAAGAATCCCCAAGAACAGGGGTTTTGTCAAAATACATCTCATCATAATTCCTGTATCCTTACTCCAGATAGGTCATCCCTCTCAGACACCTCCTTAATTCCGTGTGTACAACAACAGCTCCAAAACAAGGTGGTGATGGTTGTTTTGAAACACCTGAGAGCAAAATACTGTCTAAAATACCAAAAGGACCATGTACTTCCTGTGACCTTTTTGGTGTTAGATGATGATGAGAAACAAGAACACACTTAGCAGCCCTACCAAAAATGGTACAACTGGGAGATGGCTGGCCTTCTTCGGTGTCGCTCTCCAGACAGAAAGCATAACTCAGGTGAACAGCCTTTAAGGTCTGTCTGCTTTTGCAGCTCTCCAGACATGCCTTTTAAGGAGTTTCTTTCTTTTTTGTCACAATAAATTTCCATCGGGACAGGAAGTTCTAACAAGTGCTACATCAGGAGAAGGTCATTTTTATCTGATGGCTTTGGCATATTTCATCTGGTCGTTTATTTTTTCATCTTGCATCAGCCTTTACATCTGCAAGATGTCATCACTGCTACACGAGACTTTTCTACCAAGTAAAAGGAAATTACTTCTTCAGGTGGAAGGCAGCGCAGAACTGCATCCACGTATTCAAAAACTGATGCTTCCAATAGGACAATTTTCAAAGAGGCGGTTAAAATACTTCAATATTTCAGCTAAGAAACATACATTTTAATTCACGAATTCTGTGTACCATTTATTTTAACGCACTGCAGTTCTTTGGTGGATCATTTATTCTTTATGGGTCTTCCTTCTTAAAAGAGCAGTGGATGCTGGATTGCAGCAACGAGGCAAGCTGAGAAACAGTCATAGCAGAAATAAGTAGAGGGAAAACAAAAAATAATCCTGCCAAATGTCCAGCTGCACATGGAACCATGACAGAGTGCTTTCATGCCCTCTGTCAGCAAGCCTGGGGGCTTGAGAATAAGCTTGAGTCATTCAGAGATGTGTAAACCACAGAAGGGTGGAAAGGACTTCAAGTATCATCTGGGTCCAACCTTTCTAGGCACAGCATGACCTAGACTAGATGTCCCACCACCCTGTCCACCCACATCTTAAAAGTGTCCATTGTTGGGAATCAAACTGTTTCTCTAAAAAGGCATCCAATATATTTTGACTGATTCAGCCTCTTTTTCAACAGAAAAAATTGTCCATGCAGACAGGAATCTGATCATTTGTCCAGGGATTTCCAAGCCTTGAATAGTGCAAATCCCAGGGCTGCAAACATCAAGTCCTAGACAAATTGCCACTGAATGGGCTCAGTTTATCTAGTAGCAAAAGACTGTTTGCAAGATAAAGGTGCCCTTGCAGTGACTCCAAAAGCAGAGCTACATCACCACTCCTACAACCCAGTGCTATTCCAGTGGCCACATCCAGCCTCTCGTGGGAACACCAGCCTCCATGGGCATCAGTGTTGGGGTGCACAGGCTGCACCCTGTGCTGACCCCCAGGGGTTTTAGTGCTTGAAGCGAGTGATGCACTCTCAGGATGTGAATGGCTTATTTTTAAAAAGCAGATATTTAAACAGCTTTTACATATTCCAGCGATTTAAGAGCTGGAATCCTTGGCTACATGAGACAAAATTATGTAGCCTGAGCAGAAATTTCATGCATGGAAAGAAGAATGTTTGGAGACTCCAGGAGCAGTTGTAGTTTTTTGCATGAAAGCTCCCTGCAGGTCAGCCTGTCCTCTGGTACGCTCAAACAAGAGATTAATAAGAAGACAGGCACGGTTTTCCTGCAAAGATACAGCCAGTTCTCATCAGATTTCATCTGATTAGGACAGAGAAGCCAAATAAAGAAGTATAAATTGCCAAATGACCCAAACTGGATCTTTGAGATACATCACATACCTCACTTGCTTATCCGTTTGTTCCCTGACCTCATCACTCTTACAGCACACAGACACAGATGTCTTGCACATTGGTACCAAAAAATAAGGTCTTAGTTCTGTGTAGAATTAATTTATTAGGAAAAGAAATTCATGGGTAACACTAAGGGACTTATTTTGCTTTTATGCTCATAACTCAGGCTTCCAGATTTTGCTTGTTTCTGCAATTTCAGTATACGAGGCCTGTATTATTAAGTTGCCTGGTACAAAGCCAGCATCATTTACCTACTCTTTGATGCCAAATGCTCTTGCTTTTTACATCATCTTCCACGACCTCAGGCACACAGCCCAGCAGCCACCTGCAGAGCGCTTCCCTCCTCCCCTCAGTCCTCAATCTAAGCAGCAGTTACTCTAAGACTGAGCCACAATTCCCGTGAGGCTCTGCAGCTCTCCTTCAACTTGACTGCATTTCTAGCCCAGCTTCTTTCCTGTTCTGTGATGTTATTCTAATCGGCAGAACATCACCAGTGTCATGTAACTTCACAACTCCTGGGCAAAGCTGTCTGGAGCCCCGCAGCTTATTTCCTTCGGGTCTTATGAATAAGTTATACCTCCCAGCACCAAAAGATTAAACTGGCAAACAAGCTCCCCACCCAACAGCATGGGGATTTTAAGAGATTTTGCCATCACAGCAAGATTTCCCAAGACAGGTAGGTTACCACAGGTCTAAAATCTGCACTAAGTGAAGAGATCCCCAGACCAGGCAGGTTGAACACTTGTTTCAATAGTCAGTTGTTTCAGTTTTGAAGCACTGGAAAAGTCTACTTTATTATTCTCCACACATTTCCCAGGTAAAATAAAGGGAATGTTTAATCCCTATTAAGGATATTCCTTGCTGACAGCTGGAGTTTTCAACTCATCCAGGGTCACATAGCAGCTCCCATCCACCACTGTGATAATATGGGCTGCCCAGAGGTCATATGGGTTGTGCCCACTTTGCTTTGTGTCTACTGGCCTCAAACACTGCATTGCCCTGTATAGGGTGGCTTCCTCCCCTCCGATTTCACCTCTTAACCTGTGGTCTAGTTTTAATGTCTCCAGTCCCTTTGATCACACCAACTCAGGAGAAGCATGTAAGGAAAGATAAAATCAGCTTCATTATGATGATAATCAAAACCCAGTATTTTCTGAGGATGAAGAATTTTGCATTTTTGATTTTATTTCTAGTATCGTCATTTTCTCATCTGGCATTTTTTTAAGTTGAAAGCTGCATCTATCACATTACAAAAAGCCATTGCTACAGAAGTCACCCATTGGATATTGTGCCCACGCAGAGCTGTGGATAGGCAGATAAGGGGGTTTTGTAACATCTTTTTTAATTAGCTTAATAAGAAAATAAATCGCTAACTTCTGCTGCACCTTGACTGTTGCCACCACTCTCAGCAGTGATCCTGCCAGCTCTGTATGCAAACATGCCTAAACATCAACCATAAAAAGCCTGTGCTTGTGAAGATTAAGGCAAACAAACCATTCCCACTGAGAAAGACGGTCACATCATCCCTCCCCAGCTACCCCTGCCCACAGCAGCTCAACACTGGGACGTTCATTTGTCCACCTGCACCATGACCTGTTCAGAGTCAAATGCATACGGAAGGTAACCTGGCAGATCAAAACCAATAATAAATCAAATTTGTTTTCAGCTGTTTTGTGATCCAGGAGGGCAGAGGCAGGGAGGAAGAGCAGAAAGCAGCATCACCCCCATGCTGCACTCCTGTCTGTGCCCTGTGATGGGCAATGTGCAAGACTCATTGCTCACAGGGCTCGAACAGGTACCAGTAGAAGATGTTAGGATCTGTTGAGTCACATATATTAGCTTAGGAGGAGAAAAAGCAGGTTGCTTCCACTTGAAATTGGAATTTTAAAATATGAAAGACTGATTGCAGCAACTGTAGTTTGACTAGGACACAAAACCACCAAGAAGTCAAGGTACTGCTTTAATGCCTTCCAGCACATGGAAATAGGGTTACACAGCCTGGCATAACCCTTCTGACTGAATGGCAATGTCAAGACCATCACTTCCCACAGCCCTGAAATAGTGAGTAGAGTAAACATATTTCACTTATGAGCCAACTCATGACCAATTTCAACGTCTTTAGCTTTTCAGGGACCAACGTGTCTGCACTGCAATGCTGGCACACAATGTTTCTTTCTGCAATTCCCACAGGAATTACACTGGTCAATAATTTCTCTGCCATCATTGCCCTTTCTGCACTCATTTTGCTGTGACAGAATGAAACACAAAGCCAGTCCACACAACAGCAAAACAGTTATCATCAGAGAAAAGCCTCCTGCCCCTCATGCCATTCTGCCTCCCAAATTCCCCTCTGACAGCTAAGCACGTTCATTCAGAGTACACCAAGTCCATCAATGAACACTGACTCTCATTTATTACTTTTTACTGAGAAATCAGTAAAATAATTCAGGCCATTTTTAGAGTCTTCCCTTCAATTTATTTGAGCAGCTGTTGTACTTCTCTGGTTACCTGTTTTCTGGTTTTCATTTATTTAGGTTGGTGGCTGATGTTTGTTGCCCCTCTCCCTCCTTTTCTTTTCAATTCAGTGGGCTTACTTTGGTCCCTATGACCCTGTGACATTGCAAGAAATTGCAGAGAGGACTGCAGCTGTGCTCATGACCATGATCAAATAAGCAAATCCACCACAGAGCTCTAATAACCATCATAATCCTGAAGCTTAGAAAATGCCCCTGCCTGTTCGTCAGACCTAAGCCTGACCTTCTTCATGCTGCACACCTCATTACAGGGATCAGAGCAAGCAGCTTTGAACTCCCTCAAAGTTCGAAGAGATGTGGCCATTTGGATAACCCCTGTATCTACTGTAAAGATGAGATCATGTTCAGTGAAAGGAACAGAAGGAAAAGTCAGTCCTCTTTCTGGCAACTGTGTCTTGCTAAACTGCTGAAGCCAACTTGGAAGTGTGAGCTTAAGAAAGTTATTATCTTCGACAAACAAACACAAACCATTCCTTTGTCCATCGTACATAACACCTAACTAAAAAAGCGTGTATGAGCATACATCCTGCTCTAATTGCTTCTTTGTCAACTCAACTCAGTTGCAGCTACGGAAATTTGTGCTGCCCATTATTCGAGTTTTACATTTTTCCATTTGTTTCAGCCTCTTTTCTCAATACAGGCTCATCTGGCTGCAGTATGCAAGCTGCTTGCCAAAGGCGCCAATAAACATTAAACAGCAGCAACAAGCACATGTAGCTAGTCTGTCTGCAGAGGAAATGTGCCACAGAAGCATCATGGCAGCTAAGCAGTCTCAGACACATTTGCCTAAGCCTATATCTATTTAAATGGCACAACTGTAAAACTAGTCTGAATCACATTACATAAAGGGCTTACTAGATGAACAGAAAACACAAGAATTACACTTTCTTCATTTCCATGGACACACGGGAACCCACAAGAACTGCAGAAACCTGTAATTCGTCAGGGTGACATTGGCAAGTCCCTGACCAGACATCCTGACAGCACTCAAGTGTCACTTAGCAAGTGTAGGGAGGTCTTTTAAACTTCGTATTATCCAAAGTGTATTTGCTTTCTTTCAACAGCCTGTTAAGTCTTCATTCATTGCCCTATTTATGATGCACAATATGGGGTTTGGGGTTTTTTTTTTGCTTTAAAAGTTTTCAAATCAGACTTCTCTATTTCTCTATCCATGCTAAGGCAAAATATTTAACCAGCTTGTAATGGAAGAATCCTTTCAAGGTCCAAAGAAATACAAGTATTTCTACACTGAAATGCAAGATGTCATTAGAAACAGAAACCAACAGGAAACACAGCTTTAAACATGCAATAGAATATATCAAAATACATACGACATCAGCTAAAGGCACATTCTCTGCACAGATACTACTTGACAGCTTGTTAACCTGCAGAGAAGTAGCTTCTGCCCCTCTCAGCAATTCAGGAGATTGTGCACCCAAAGGTGCTGTAACATCAGTAATGATGTATTCTTTCTCTTTGAATTGCACAAACCCATTCTTTGTTCAGTGAAAAAGGCATTACAACCATTTGAAGATACAAGGAGTTTTCTTCTATGTTTGTTTTTAAAGTTATTTATTGTACCTTTCATGAAGGACCTGTAACTGATGATCAAAACTGGAAAAGGGCAGTTCCATGTGTATTGGCTGGATCTCATTTAAGTTGTAATGTATGTCTCCAAGTACTAGATCTATTACTTCATACAGTAACCTTCGGAAAGCAAATTTATTGCAACATTAACCACACTTATTCCCTTGCTGTGTGGAGTCTCTGATCATCCTTTGCACTACAAACACTACTGCAGAGAGATAACACACAGAGGATGATTGTGATGTTTGTTTCCTCATAGAATTTTTCAGGTTTTAGTTGGCCAATGGCCCATTTATATAGAATGAAAAAACAAAATGAGAATTTTAAATTGGCAGAAGTCTCACACTTAAATCAATTTCAATTTAGGTTTAGCCGCCTTGCTGAACAGCAGACACTTTCTTACATACTAGCCCACCAATCACACAAATACACGTGATTACTTAGAGACAAGCTTTTTCTGATGCCAGAATGATATGTCAAGCACTGGAATTAAATTTCCATTTCCAGTGTGTTTGGAAACTGAGCACATCTCCATTTCCACAGGTGAATATGAGTTAGGTCCATATAACTTTCATGAGTGTGTAGCCTTCTACTAACAACCACAAAAAAATGACTCACTGCCTGCAAACTATGCAGCAGCTGTGTTCTCTGTAATCTCATAAACTTGCATTATTATAACCAACATAATATGCAGTATAAGAGGAATGGTTTTATTTAACCCAGAATGTTATATAACTTAACTGTCAGCAGCATCTTCTCAAAGCTTAGTTTCATATCTTCATCTAGGGAAGTTGCTGTTGTTGGGGAGCTGCACAGAATGACCCACAATATCCTAAAAGCAGAGTCTGACTGCACAGTTTGCGGGCACCTTTGATGTATCTTTTGTCCAATTGTGAATCTTTCAAATTGTCCCATTTTCTGTAAAGTGACCTCTGTAAAGCTACAAGGGAACATTTACCCAGCTGTCTCTTACAGCTTACTTACAAATTTTACCTTTTCCAGTGCTTTGTGTCTAAGCAACTTGGAGTACCCCAGGTTACTACTATCATTTCAGAAGAGAAGCTCTTCAGACAGATGGAGGAAAGCAGAGAGGCCACCGATGAATGACGTGGATTCAGCCATCCTCAAATATCATGACCTGCATTGCAGGAGAATATGGTGTTCTTACCAAAAATATTCACTACCTAGTAGTATAACAAAACAAAAGCAAACAATAGCCACATTCACATCAGTGTTTCTCTATCTGAGCAGCTCCTCAAAATGCCAACCAAGTTCCCATGTCTGTTACTTTGAGGGTGCTTTACTATATACTTTCATATTTAAAAAAAACTTTTATAAATATTATCTATGATATTCTTAACATTGTTTTCAGAACAAAACACAAAGCTATTTCCTGTATGACGAAAATGTATTTTTCCTTGGTTTGAATTCCCCTCCAACTTGCAGAGACATTATTTGGATTATGTCTTACACCATCTATTCTGAGTTTGGTTTATTAGACCATGATCATTGCTGTGGAGTCGCTTCTTAAGACAGAAATGTGGAAATTCACATGGAAATCCCCAATTTTAATTGAAATCCCCAATTGTGAACCTATTCCCAGCATTTTCCTCAGGGTCAGCCTTTAACTGACATGAATGTGTTTTTCACACCTATATTGTACAAAAGCCCTGAACACATGGAATCCTCTCCTTCATAGACCAACATTTCATGAGGTTGCACCCAAGGGGTCAGAGAACTTCACAAAGTTTTGTAAAGATTCTGTGGCTGATTAGTCTGAGCCTGAAACAGAATCCACTTATGAAAGTCCCTTACCTATTTCCTCTATGTTAACGCAAGATCAGTTATGTCTAGCCTATCACCACTAAATGTCTGGCTGTGCAAATTTCCAAAAGCAAGAGATCCCACAGCTCATTGCAATGCTTCACTACCCTAACTATTGACAGGTATTCTCTCAAATCTGATCCAAGTCTTCCCTTGCCTCAAATTAAACCAAATAATTGCCTTATTCCCTCCCAAAAATCATACAGCTGCCATTGCTTATGGTGGTTTATTGTGTACTGTACTTGAATTCAAATCCAGCTGGTAAATGAAACCAACTTGTGTTCAAACCCTAATCCTTCCCTCCTCTTTAGTATTTTCTCTAAGAAGAAAATTATTGCTGGAAGGTAGAAGTACTTATTCATGAAGCACTCACCAGTTTAGATAATGGCTGCAGTCCTGAGCTGAAACTAATCTGAGCTTTGCCTAAGGTTCAGTAAAATCCTTTTACTATCTGAAAATTACTCCTGCCAGTCTGTAGTTTATGGCTCCAACCCAGAAAACATGCTTATACCTCTTAAGTCTTGCTTCTACAGTATCAAACCCAAATTACAAGTGTCAGAGTTTAATAGTACAACACTCTTGCTTCTAAGTACAAAAATACTACCAGACCTTTTGTACGAAAGGAAGCAAACCATCAGGAATTACTGTAAGACAAGCAGATTTAACAGCTGCTGTGGAGAATAGCAGATAGTAAAAGCCCAAATGAAAGAAGCAACTCACCCATAGGATATGAAACGTTGTAATGAATATATAGGTAATTCAAGAAAATCTAGGTGAAGTTCCTAAGCACTATAATTTGAAAGTTGCAGGGAATAAAGGCAAGAAATTCTCTCTAGACTAATGTAAAAGTTGTATTGACATTTCTGTTCAAATAGTTGGCGATAAGATTTGGCAAACAAACTCACAGAACTCTGATGTTCTGAGAGACAGAAGTTATTTATGACTGACAAATGGCACAAGATATCAGACAGCATTACTTTGCAACACAAAGGCAGGCTATAGCAGATGTTTCATGGCAGTATATATTTTCAGTCCTTAATTAAAAGAAGAAACAAGAACTAAGTCCCAAGTCACAATCATTACAAAGCTTTGGAGGAAAAAATTAAATGAAGTCTCTTATGATCCTCTATGGACTTAATTCAAGTGCCTCAATAGAATGGGCAGCTAACCATATAAGCAGAGAGCTCTTCAGTGCTTTAATTAAATGTGACTCATCCAAGTCACAGTTTTCTTGGAAGCTTCAGGTATGCTCTCCTCAAGGGGGAAAACCCAGACTATATCACAGGATGACAGTTTAGTTGATGGAAAATTCAGGCTTTGGAGGTAAAAACAGATAAATTCAACTTATTACAAGGAACAGAAAGAGAACGTGTAAAAAGGAATGCTATGCTTTGTGACATTGAATACAATTCTTTTCAATTCCAAGGGGAGGATAACAGGAAGAAGCTTCATCACACAGCATTTCAAGAGAACTGTAGATTTATAATGTATACAAATGAACGTTGAACAAGAACCACTTTCAGGAAAGAATAATGCATGTCTACTTCCCCATCCTCAGTGGAGCAAGACTACTTTTAAGAGGTATACAATCTTCTGGTAAAGGAAGATAGAATTAAGGAGTGTGTCTTCCAGCACCAGGAGATGTTCTGTACTGAGCCTGCTCCTAAGTGAGCAGAGAAGCTGTCCTGAATCCTGTCATCTGCAAATCATACCAGAAAATTTGGAGAAATTATCAAAATGTGACAGTATTTTCATAGGAAATTGGGACAGTTTGGAAAACTTTAGGTTTTCTGTTCAGAATCAGAATGAAAGTCTTCATTACCAAAAGAGAAACTCAAAGAACACATTCAGGAAGAGCAAACCTGAAACGAAACACAGTCTGTGATACCTACTGCAAACCAATTGCATTGACACAGCTCTGAAAAGACCTCTCAGGCCTCTCCCAAAACTCCAAGCCCAGGGGTCCCAGCTCCCACATGCCATCTCCTGGCTGGATGCCCCCAGGGGCACCCCTGGAAGAGGACAGCAGTGCCTGGGACTGGGCTGCACTGCAGGAAGCTGTAAAAACTTTTGTCTCAAAGTCCAAAAGAGTGAATGGCCAAGCTTGTAACTTCACCTCCCAGGCTAGTTTGTGAGCACATGCATACAACTGCTTAGAAGGAAATTAAGGGAGACATTAAGGCTGGGGACTGCTGAGCCAATGTAGGTGAAGTAAGAAGAGGTTTAACTTGTCTGTCCCTTTAAGTTAAACTCTAAATCCTGTCAGGGATTCAAAACAGTTTCAGTTAAGTGTTTTTCCACATGACACATGACTTGCAGCCCTAAGGTTGGCACAGAAACAACTGCAAGAAGGAAGAAATGCTTTCACTGGTCTGTTGGAGAAAGCATAGCTAATGCAGTTAGAAACTCTCCTGTTTGAAGATGCTTTGCTTCATTAGCTGCTCAAGGAACCTGGAGAAATTCCCAAATTCTTGTGACTTTCTTCAAGTGGAAATTCTGAAATCCTAATCAAGAGACACCCTTTAGAGCTCCCCTTTGCCTCTCTGGAGAATTTACTTTTCTTGTTCTGTTGCAAAACATGTATGTCCCTTTCATCCAAAATTGAGAAATGAACAAAACCACGCAGTCAAAGGACCACAGAGGTGAAGATTCTTCACCTTGGGCAAAAACAAGAACTATCATCAGTGAAAGCACCTTTCATGAAGGTGTTCTGCATGGCACTCTGCCTGCAGGCTTTTTGATCATAGCTTTATTGCACTGTTTGATCCCCTGGCATAAGAGAAGACTATATGACAGATTATTACAAAGCAGCTGAACAATAAGAGATGACCCAGACTTAATGCTACCTCTGCTCTTTTCATCCCATTGTATCCGCTGACCACTTTCTCTACATGGAAAGAGATCTCTGCCTCTTTCTGGCTAAATACACCATTAAGGATTGTTCTCAAGGAGCACTGTGCATGACTCCTAGCACTGCAAATAAAATAAAACGGACTTGTAAACCTGGGTGGTAGACCCAGCTCTTCTTCCCTTTAGCACTCCCTGTACAGACATTACACACTCTCAGCTATGCGAGACAGTAATAACTGCCCAGAATAACTGCAGTCTGGCCAGACTTGATCACATCTTTATTCTGCTCCTTACTTATCTCGTATTACTGGCATAGCACCTGCCTGCATGAGCTAATTCCTGCTTCATTAAGTACTAGTTCCAGTTTTGCCTCATGCTATAAGGAGTGTTGTGAACTGTGCATTAATGTCTGCAAAGTGCTTGGAAATCCTAGAACGGAGGTGCAATGTATTAAATGGTTTATTACAAACTCTCTAGCCATATCTATAGCACAAGGCCTGGACACTGGATCTACTAACATTAAAACTTTCATAGCAGCAGCAAAGAAAATTGAGCAACTTTAGTTTTTAGAGGGAATTTGCCTGTGAATTCAAATTTTTAATTACAGCCAAACTGTACTTTGTCTGAATTACTACCTGTCGCCAAACGGAGCGAAGAACATTTGAAACACTCTGTCCTAGAACAGGGATGCACGCAAACACATCGAAGAAATGACTGCAAAGCTAATGTGCAATCTAAACATCTCAAAACTGCCAGCTTGTCTTAGATCATTGTTTTCAACCAGCTATCTCTGTTCATTACAAATCCCTTCCCCTACCAGAATCTTTATTGGTTTTAACATAAAGCAGGCAGCAATACTAAATAGCATTTGTGCAACTAACACTTACTATAGTGGTCATTTTACCTCTGACTGAAACACAGAGGTTGTTTTTGCTGCAGGGTAAATCTGCACAAAGTGGTCACTGAACAGTTTAAGCTTCAGGGTAAGATCCATTTCACTCCAGTGACATTAAACTATATTTGAACTTCTGAAAACCTAATTTTCTTTTGGATCAATATAATCAATACAGGTGTTAGGGAAAAACAATTACATTTGCTGTACTTCTGCATTTCATGATAATCCCCACACAGACTCTGTTTGCTGGTCTAGAAAAACTCTGCTTTTCCAATGAATCGAAAGGAAACACTGATTATATACTACCCTGAGGAGAAAAACAATGGACACAACCTTTACAGGTGTTAGAACCTGCAATTATTTCCTCTGGTGACCAAAATCACTCTGCTCTCACCTTAAGATTCGGAAGGAGTCAAACGCTCCATCCCCCCCATCCCATCTTCCGTACTGGACAATTTTCTGGGATATTAAAACAAGGAGTATTGTTGGTGCCAGAGCTCTTTGTGACAGCAACCTGTGGAGCAACTGCAAGGTCTCTAACTATAATATTTTTCTATAAACCTAGCAACAGTGGATTTATAGAGACAACTGTCAGCTTCTCAGTGGAGAAATTATATCTTCTTAAACATTTGTGCAGTATGTAGTAAAACACAACCTTGATCCAAATATAAGACGTGTTTAGGTAGGAGATGAAAGGGGTGGTTTCTTGAATTAGAAATAATATCCTAGCCAGAGATATTCATGAAGGTGGAATCTTAATATTTACCTAGGCTTTCAGCAGCACCCATGTGCACTACAATTTGTTAACTTTTCAAATATTACACAGCATACCTGGATACTAATAACATTATCCACAAGTTTACATATACATGTGTGTGTGTATGTATATATCAGAGCAGTATCTATTTTAAACATAGAGCTGGGCTTCATTCTTTTTCACCTAAAGTCAAGGATAAAATATTTATTTTTATATTAAAAAGCAGGAATTTTTTTTTCCTTATACCAGAGCTCTAGGAAAAGGAAAGGGTTATCACAGATCTCAGCTGCTACCCTAAACAAGCCCAGAAACAGGAAGGTCTGTTGGCAGCACCTGAAAACACTGTGTGGATATTGTGGATTCCTGTTTCAACAACAGCCTCATATCCCTCTGTTCCTAATGCAGCAGCTGGAGCACTGTTATCTACAGAGGTCTCCAAGTGGTCTGCTGAAGTGTTAGGATCCACTGGCACTCTTCCCAAAAATGAAAAGGTCCAGCCAAGGCAGCCAAATCTATCAAACACAGATAAGTACCTGAGAAACCCTCTGTGAGCCAAGATCAAATGGAGACAGCTCTACTGTATGCATAAAACCACTACACCGTTAAGTAGTCTGTTGGCACCTTTTATCTGAATGTGTAAACAGCCATGGTGGACTGCTCCAGCTTTCAATTGTTAATAGCATCCAAGACTGTATTCACTGTTTTACACCACACACAATAGCTCCTACGTATTTCACATGTTTGCTCTGCACTGTCTGGAAAGTCCTGAGGAGATGTAACTCGGCAAATAATTTATGGTACGGCACAAAAAAGTTTACCAGTAAACCTTCCCTGCTCACTGCATGTAAATCATCTCAATTTTAATAATTTCAGTTCTGAACACTTGAGTCTAGCTGAAGATTCCTTAAGAAAAAAAATCAGACATTATTTATACAACAAAAATTGCATATTTTAATAACGTCAGGCCCAAAAACATGCTCCGGGGAAGTGCAGTGAAAGGGAATGCAAAAGGGTAAAATGTTTTAAGTACCACAGATCTGAAAGTTTTTCAAATGGAAGCACAGGTCTGGCATGTTGCCTTAGAAAAGAAGAGGTGTTGCAGCAAGAAACACATAGTCCTGTCATCCAAGGCACGGTTCTCATCAATAATGAATACCTCTTAGCATTCAATTGAATTTCTTCACCATTTAAAGTCTGATACAGCTTGTTCATTTTCAGTAGGTATTTTTCCCCTTGAGGAGCCCCAACACTTTGTTGTCACAGTTCCTAGAACTTCTTTGCTGGCACTTGGCCCAGACAAGTTGCTACTGAACACACACCTTTAATATTCCTGAACAAGACACAAGATTTGACAATTCTGATAGAGAACAAGAGTTGGACAACCCAAGAAACGCTGACTGCTCCCCATATTCTAAGCACTTAAAATGACAGCCTGAATATTTACATGCCTCCAATTGAACCTGTTGCAAGAATAACTTCAAGGAAAAAATTCTCACTCCTCTTTGGCAGAGAGGCTGTGACACCTACAGTCTTGAAGCTAAATATTTCAGTGTTGCAAAAACTGCCAGGCATCAGTTTGGATATGGCCAATGATAATGCATTTGAGTTAGTCTGGGTTGCTAGAAACCTACTAACTCACAGGCAACGCTTACGCCTAGATCCTGATGTGCCTCTGGTCTTGTTTCGAAAACTTTGTTTAGATCAAGCATCTTATTTCTCTATTTTTTTATCCATTCATGAAGTTATACAAAGTGGAATCTCTATCATCTTGCTCAGCTACATGTGTTGCAGTGAGGTGTAAAGCACCAAATTGATGGATTTCATCACTAGTTTCCTGATATGCCATTTCTCCTCATCAAATTTGTCTATACCAGAAAAGCCTGCCAAACCAAAAAAACATATGGTTTTCCTTAGCACACTTGGAGACCCTATTGCTTCCAAGCACAAGAGCACTCCAAACAACATATGGATATAGAATAGATATGCTTTCTAGCTGGCCATAATACCAGTTTAGTATGCATGACTAAGTAGACTCCATACAGTTTTATCAGACCTATCTTAGAATATTCTCCCATTATTGCCCAGCTGTGATTTCCAGAGTCCCTGGTATCTTTTACAAAGCCAAGATCTAAGTGACATTGTGACTAAAGTGAGCAGAGCTAGAAAAGGCAGGCGATAAACAGCAGTCTGAGTCAGGCAAAGGTGTTAAGTAATAATAGGACAGATAACAACACTTCCCTCTGCTAAAAATGCAGCACCACACTGTTTTTTCTGTCTCATCCTATTCTCTCCCCGCTTCGTTATGCCTTACTTGGAAAATAAAAATGCCAGGATGATCTCAGAGAGCAGAACCTGCCCAAAGCCTCTGAGTGTTTAAAAAAAAAAATCACACAACAGTTGCTGTTGGAAGGGACACTTGATCACTCTCTAGTCCAAGGCCTCAACTATAGACAGTTGCTCAGGACCTTGTCCAGTTGGGTTTTTAGTATCTCGCAGGATAGAGAATCCAATCCAGTGTATGACACTTTTCTTATGTTCAAATGGTTCCTGTATTTCAGTCTGGGCCCATTCATTGCCTCTTGTTCTTACACTTGATACAACTGAGGAGTACTACTTCTTTACTCCTACTCATCACACACACCAATTAGGTATTTGTACACTTTAAGGTGCTCCCTGAGCTCTCTCTTCTTCAATCTAAAGAGATTCTCTTCTCAGAAGATGCAGAGTCCAAATATATGTACTGGAAAATGCCTTGTTATGTGTACTCTTTGATTATGCAGTAGAAATATAATTCAACTTGTACATCTAACCACATGCTGTGAAGTTCTACAAGACAGATGGACAGAACACTGTTGACAAACATAAAGGAACAAACCTTATTAATCTGTAGTAATTTGAAGGATGGACCTATTCTACAAGCTACAGACTTCACAGGGCAACAGACACTGACAGCAGTTTTCAGTTCATGAACTGTTAATTATACATAACACTTTCCACAAGATGAGCATTTCTGATGAACAGATTGTCTTTAGTCCATTGACTTAAGACAGCAAGAAGTTACAGACTGGCTGAAAATATTATCTAATAATCCTTAAGACAAATATTATGATTTTTACTCACAAATAACAGCACAATCCATATTATAACAACCAGAGTTATAATTATAATTGATCAGTTTCCTCTTTAAGAAGCTATTATGCAGGAGAATCACACTAATATCCTTGGGACTTAGATGAGAGTAGGACCTAGTCTACAACTTGCTCTTTAAGGAAAGGACTGACTTGGAATTTGATGTTTTTCCATAAATTCTATTTGGGGACACAAAAGGTAGGCGAACAAATGGTAAGCTGTGTTGCCAACCACAAACTCACTCAAGAAGAATGGGAGGAGATTCAGAGGATATTTCAATAAATGGTTGAGAGTCCTGCACAACCCAATGGCAGAGGCAGTATTAAAAGCGCTTGGTCTCTCCTATGTGAAGCATTCATTCTCAACACTAACAATTTGCAGAATAGGGATTAAGCTGGCCAAGAAAAGATTAGGAACTGTCGTTCATACGACAACATTCACCCTTTAGAAAAATTGCTTTAAAAGAAACTAAGAACTGTATTAGGTTTACAAAATTTACCTTCTAAGGAACATAGGCTGGGAACATGGCCATTAACCAACTGTCAAAGACTAGATCCAGAAAGAGAGAGTTCTCCAAAACAAGTCTAAGATATACTTACTGCATTTTTATCTGTTAACCTAAAATTAGAAAAGATTCAGACTGTAAAATCTTGTAACCAGTCATTCGCAATGCCACTGATGAAACTCAGAACAAATTCCAGACCACTGCACCATGAATTCAAATACAGAAACATTAAATTCTTCCCAGGTCAGTTGGAAGAGCCTTATGTGAAAAGGAAACAAAAAGTTAATTTGTTATACTTTTGTATTCACCTTAAAAAATTAATGGCCAGCATGCTAAGCTTCTATCCATATTCCACCTAACATTCATTATTCGTCTTGTGAATTGTATTTACACTTTGGAGCCACATAGTGGGACATTTGGAGTCACACAACAGCAGCATTGCAGGGTGTTTCAGCACAGAATTGCATTCCTGAAATCCTTGGCTGCTCTGTGCTGAATATGCTAGAGAAACCATTCTCTGCAACACAGCAGGAACTTGCAGTATACTGTATGCTGCCATGTTTTGAATATACCTTAATGATTTCATGTCATAGCACTGTCAAGGTTAAGCTTGTACAAATAGCAGGAAGGACTGAGGATGCTAAAGTAATGGGAGACTTAGAAACCAATGACAGAACCTAAAGCAAATGGATTAAGAGTGAAAATACAAATGTTACTATGAAGAGCTCGTGCCCTGAAACAGAGCATTCTTCTCTGCTTGTAGATACACTTGATACTGGAGACAAACTTCTACTCGCATTATTGGGTTTGAGGTTTGCAAGTGTTTTAGCTAGAATTCCCTGTGGTAACACTTTCATCTCTTCAGTGCTACTACATTCCCAGAATCAAGTCAAATCCAATAACATGGTGCAACTTGCAAATGGGATATTTGTTTCTAACACATTTCTGAATGATTTTCATTATTACTATTGAAGATGTGAGGCTCAGAAAGCCTCTGTACTGAGCACTTAGGGGGTTTCCTACAAAGCCGTAAGAAATTTCATAAGCGGACAGTAACTTTACGCTGCCAATCTGACCACAGATCTCAAGTCTGTATCAGCACACAATAAGCATGCAACCACATCAGCTTTTTGCAGGAGGATGGAAGGGAGAAATATGAGTGATAGCCAGGCTCAAATTCAGCCTTCGTGTTATCTAACCTGCAGGCATCAGAGTTACTGGAGGAGTTAATATGCAGTTCCAGTAACTGCTAAGCAAGTCTATATAATCAAGAGAGTCATTTAACTTGTTAAAAGTGAGGAACATTCCACACCAAAGTACTGCCTTTCACTTATGCCCAAAGAAATCCTTCTAATAGCTTCTAATAGCAATGTTTAAAAGACTTTTCTCTAGACCCCATTGTACCATGTGTTTGTTCTTTTCTTCCTCTTGCAAAGCCCACTACTGAGACGCCAAAGCTATAATTTCTTCTGCTTGTAAGTGCTCCACAGGTTTAGCTGACATTTAGAAAAGACATTCTTTTCCATCACCATCCCCTTTAAAGCAGCTGCTTTTTTAGAGCACACCCCGAGATCCAAGACTTCCTGGTACCATGACAGAATGACAGGCAGACACATCCTGCAGCATCAAAGACCACACAGGATCTCCAAAACATTGCCCTGCTTAGCAGGGTGGTGGCAAGTACCCAAGAAAATCATTACTAGATGTGCAAAGAGCACACCGAGCCTCTAACATGCAATTCTGCCACTGATTGCCCCACTCTTCCCTTGGCCAGCACTACACTATTCAGCAGTACCTGGAGCCCAGACTCTCCTGTCTAATGCCTGTTATTAGCCCTGTGTGGAGCCCTGGGCAAATCACAGGGACCAGCTATTACAAATGCCCCCCTCACACATCAGCTTGGCTTGTGCATTCACTTGAGACAGCCTGTAATTTCTTTGAATTTAAAAAGATGTTATTTACAAGCCAGTCAAGCTCTTCATTAGAGCAAAGCATTTACTATTCACCAGGTATGTACAGGTCTATACAAGATAAGGCAACTAAAAAGGACTTTTGCAATATCAGGGGCTCTACCCCCACATGCTCACAAAAGGGGAGCACACTCACCATGGAGGAACACACCTTGCTCAGGACAATAACCATGAGTCTGCTCAAGAGAAGCCCAAGGGAATTGCCATGACAGAGACTTGAGCAACACTTAGCTGATCCCAGTGAATGATCTGCTAACCAGGGCCTAGACTGCATGAAAGGGTGGAAACTCCATCATCCCCCATGGATGTGATCCTGCATTTAACACCTTTATGACCCTGCATGTGTAAGCCAGCCACACACATCGACAGCTTTTTATATACAGTAATTCTAATTTGGATGGAGCCTTTTGTTTGCTTTGGTTTTTCTCTGCAAGTCAGGCAGATAAGCAGCCTTCTCTCTTGAATTTGCCTCCCAAAATCTACACATCAATGCCTCTCAGTTTACCAGAATGAGAATTTCCAATTTCCTTTTCACTAATATATTTAAGACCTTTGTTTAATTAAATAACATAGAAGTCCACAGGATCCATAAATTAAAAAGTCATTCTACAATTGCATAGTCGAATAATGATTTAAATTCTTTCAAATAATGAAAAGCACTAATTGCTGAGCCTGACTCCACAGGCATCAGCAGAGCCTGGCACGGTGAAGTGAGGTGATTAGAAAGCAAGAACTCCAATTTTACAGAGCAAAGAAAGAAGAAGGTGCCAGAAGCTAAATCAGAGACTCCATCGCACCAGCTCTGAAGTACCAGAGATCTCCCTACACTTAACATGAACCACAGTTTGCAGTTCCAAGGTTTTACAGGATCAGAGCACTGGATCTCCCCACTCAAGTCGGCTGCCTTCTAATAGAGTGTGCTTGTGGGAGTAGCTTGCTGGCAAATAACAAGCAAACAGCTCCTCTTCTCCTGCAGGTACTTTGTAAGCTACAGGCACACCAGTGGTGTCCTCCTCCGGACTCTGCCTGTGTTATCACACTCTTAACTCACAAGTAGAAAAGACAGCAACCAGCTGTAAATGCTCAAGGGTTTCATTCCCCTCTATTTACTCCTTAATGCTGATTTGCAATTAAATGTTCTTAAAGCAGCGTTGTGAACAGCAATGTGAACATTTCTGCAAGCTCCACAATAAGCCTTGTTTTCAATCACTTCCTCCAACAGAAGAAAACAAACTATTTTTTACAACCTGACATTCAAAGCCAACAGGCAACAAGACTAAGATAAACCAGTGCATCTTGAGGGTGATATGTGGGAGAGAGATGTGCTAAGTAGATGGGCTGGGGTTTTTTTAGAGACCTGCTGAGCCAGTGACCAAGAGCACAATGACATTGGAACCGAGGGAGATGCTGTTCACTCAGCTGTAGAGTGGTAGCCCATGTGCTTTGGGGATCCAGAGACATAATGCACAGGCTGTACTGTAGCAGCAGGGATATAATGAGCTTTCAAAGTAAAACAGTTTCCTCAATGATTATAGGATGATCTCCTCTGCATTATTATGACAACTTAATGACACTACTGTGTTGCAGGCTGATACTGTCCAGATCATTTGAGATTCAGAAGAAAATTTTTCCATTAAGCTCAGACAGTTTAAAGACAGCAAATTTCCTCACATACACAGTTCTGATCAGGAGACAGGGAAAATGCCAAATTTCAGCAGCTGTAGGCTGATCTTTCAGCTATTTCAAACACCATTAATTCATCATCTTCCTTTCAAAGCTCACTACAGCCAATAGTTTCATTCCCGAACTCATTTCCCACACTCTTCAGACCCTGACACTGTCTGGGTGCACAGAAAGGGAGGAAAGGATAAAACAACAAAACGAAACAATCTTCTCCACATTCTGTCATGGTGAAAGCTTTCAGCTGCAAGTCTCCTCAGAAAACCCAGCTTAGACAGGAAACCCTTCTCCCATTAAAGATATTTCTTACACAAAGATGGGCACTATATATACTTACTATGTAAGACATACTTAGAAGCTTGTTCATATATGAACTTAAGCTTTAACTCCACAGTTATAACTACAGTCAAGCAGTATATTCAATGTCACAGATACTATTGGTACTTTACCACAGCTTTTGATATTAGCAGGACCAAACATCACCTTAATAGCACAGGTTGTATTTAGCACATGCTATCAATTCAATACACGTTCTCCCTTTAAGAACACAGTTCCAGAAAGGCAATTACAATACTTCTATTTCTGTTTCAATCAGATACTGACACCACAGTCATGTACAGTATTTGAGGCCTCTGCATAAAAACAAACATTAACAACAGGCAGTGATTTAAAACATACTACCATTATGTTTTGCTAGATGTAGGACCTTAAAGGTCTTACAATTGGATCCCAAACTTGCTGTAGTCATCTGCAGAACATGTGAATTTAAGACTTTATTTTGGAATCAGCTTTAACCATAGCTGATTCTGCTAGGGTTTTTAAAGGGAAAGCATGGAAAGTTAATTTAATGTAGAGTGAGTTATAGCTAAACACCAGAGAAGCTCCAACATTAGCCCTTAAAGGACATTCTCATGACATTAACAAAACAAAAAACTACTACAACAACAAAACCCAGACTAATGAGAATCTGGACCATCTTCATTTATACTGTAACTCAACATCTGTTCATTAGAGGTTATTAAGCTAATAAATTTAGTACAAAAAGGTGCTCTTGAGAATGCTTAAGTGGCTTCTCAATTTTATTAGAGAGTTTGAGGATGAGAGTTCTTAATTGTCATGAAACCCACACCAAGAGAGGCATTCACATAAACATTATTTTAAGTAGTGTAGTACAGAGTCACCTCATCCTAAGCTCACAACCTATTAGTCACCATCATTTCAACAGCTCCATACGTATGAGATCTTATTCTAACACTGGTTTAGTGCAGCTTTAAGTCTTTACACAATTAACTTCCTACAAAGAAATTACAAAAAGCATTAATGATAGCAACATTTCATTAATTAGTAATAAATACAATTGAATCAGTCAAACTAACCAACTCAGTAGAACTTCTGGGGCTCACAGCATGCTAATATGCTGCTAATTAAGACCATCAACATTCCTTTTAATTAACTATATTGGCTTGCTTAAGATTTGATTCATATTTTACCAGCTCTCCAGTTCAGAACACATGCCATCAAAGACTACACAAAAAGAAAAATAAAGCAATTCCATTCAACACTCGTGGAAAGAAATTCAGCATTTTAGCTTCCTGCTCCTTCTGCTTTCCACATTAGGATATGAATGTGAGAGAAAGACAAAGGAAAATGTATGTGAATGCATGCACATATTCACATACACAGCTACACATTTTTGAGGAGGTTAGAAAAGGAGTTGTTTCTGGGAAGTCTGATTTGCTTGCAGATGCTGGCTGAAGCTCACCTGCAAGATGTGAGGTCCTGGTTCAGACCTTATTCCTGCACAATGGTACTTCTCTTTTGGGATGTATATTTATGAGGAAATTAAACTCTCCTCTGCAAGCATCATCAATTCAAAGTGCTTCCCAGCCACATGGCCCAGCCATCAACACCACAATGCTGCAGGCATTTTACAGCTATTTCTCCTGCTTGCAGTCCAAATATCCATGAACGCTGGTGCCTTCTTCTCTAGCTGAGAGATAGGGAGAAAACTGATGACAGTAATACTGCAAAGATCACATTAGGACCTACTCTAGAGTTTCTCCTAACTTGGAATAGTATCTGGCTTGCACCAACTCAGAGGTTACCTAACAAAGAAGTCAGAAAAACAATGCTAATTAAAATCATATTCTTACCTCCTTGTATGTTGAGTTTCACAATACTCGGCTTACAAAACACATGCTTGTATCTTAACCAGCCTTTCCTGACTAGTTATGTTGCAGCTACATTATATTACAGCTTTCCTACAAAGCGAATGCCAGTTCCTGCTCATCAGGAATGCCAGCACTCCCCAGCAGTGTGTGACCCTAAAAGGGACAGCCTGACTATATTAACAGGAGTGAAGTACCACATGACAGATCCTTTTTGGGGTTTTTTTTTAGTTGTCATTTGAACCACTTTAAGTATAAATGTAGAAAGAAGTTTGGCCAAACTGGCTTCTCAAACTGGTTTTAAAGAATCTTAGCATTAGAAATATAATAATGGTACTGGAATAGTTGAGAGGATCCTTTAATAGAAGAAACTCATTTGTGCTCAGCAGTGGGACAAGGACAATAATCATTCTGAAATGTTTGCAGCCTGAGAGAGTCAGGTAAAGGCTATATAGGTGGCTACATGTACACTGGACCCAGAAGAACTCTGGATTCCTCCATGATCTGGTGCCTCTGAAGCCAGAGGCTGTGATTCAACCAGCAGTAAACAGAGCTTTGTCTTCCAGAATTTGAGAACTATATATTTTGAGAACAAATCAATCCTCAGAGGACTGGACTGCTTCAGTGTTCACAAGATTTGTGTCTCATCAAGTGTAAAGTTAAAGAATAAATCATCAGATCACCAGTTCAGATACATATCTCTAAAAGCAAGATAAGAACTATTTCTACTATACTACAGCATGTTTTCAACCACAAAAAAGCCACTTAGTGGATCCTCCCATCTGCTTTCTTCTCTGCTTGGAGTGCTTCAAGTCTAACAGAGCTTCCGAGCAAGCTGTGTGCTTAACAGCAAATACCCTGAAGAGCTGTCAAACTATGATTCAGAAATTGTCAAGTATAACCTCACGAGAATTTACCTTGAGGCAGAAGAGGGAGATGAGAAACAAAACTACCTCCAATCTTTTCTTGCTAGAAACGTTTTGAAGTATTAGAAAAATATCTAAGGGTTTCACATATATTAAAACTGAAGAATGGCCTCTAAACAGTAGAGAAACTTCAGTTTCAGATAGATACATAGTTTACCAATCCTTCATTCACCCTCTCATTCCCACTTTAGTTCCATTTCTACAATATTAGTTCCCTTTAAGACTGAACATTGTCAGGAACAAGAGGTTTCAAGTGGGTGTAAGAGTTGCATCTGAGAACTTGTGGTGATACTGAGATTGTAATCAGTCCTTCCTCTGGACCAAATTGAAGCACACAATCATCAATCTACTCTCATCAGTCAGTGATCTCATACTGTTACAGAAAGTGTGAGCAGCTCACAGAACCAAGCCACTCTTCAGTGGAGAGAGAGAGGAGAAATATTCATCTGAGATGGATCTCCTAAGAATCCACATCCATGTGAGCTAACCAGGTCTTTGCCATTTGCAGCAGTTGGCTTAGAAACATGGGATTCCTGTTGTTAACCTGTCTTGATAATGATAACACAGTTCATTTCCCCTAGCAATAGGGCAAAAGGAGAGTGAATTGCTATATGCATGCCTGTCCAAGTTCTTTGCACAATCATTAGACTTTTATTTAACCAGGCAAGAAGCACAACTGTATCCACACACATTACATGTACAGTGTCAGTACCCCTTCCCAAAGGGTTTCTTACCGTGGCACATTCCCAGGGAAAGAAACTCCCTCCAAGGAGTAAAGCTCCCTAGAGTCTGCCCCCCTTTATCTCCTCAAGAGAAACCAACAGCAAAAATTCTCCAATAATTACATTTTTTCCCAGGGAAATATAGCCAGTAATGGAGACATCTGAGGAGTGTAATCCCTCCCAGTGCAGTACTCCTTGAAGGGCTGAAATCCAAACAGGAATGTGCCGGAGAGGGAGGGAAGGATAGAAATAGAGGCATTAAGAAGGACAACCGTTCTGTTGGTAGACAGGCTCATGATGAAAGGGGATTATGATGATTAAAGAAACTTTAAAAAAGACCTCTTTAAAACAAGGACTAAAAACTCCCCACATTACAAGAAACAGAACAAACAGAACTGTCCTGGCAGAAAATGCTGCATCTCCACTGGGCCCCTTACATGGAAAATCCTGCAGAAATCCCAGTCCTTTGTTTGGATTTCATGTTACTTATCAAGTGAGGAAAAGTGCTCTGCACATCTTTGTGGTTTGCCCATATTTCCCTTTTATCTTGGGGAGTTTCACATTCATTTTAAGTTTTGGGTGCAAAAAAGCACAGTCTGGCTTATGTCTCAAAGGCTTTGCCAAGCAGGTGGTAAGTCTTGTACACTGACACCAGCAACTAATCCTCCCTGTATTAGGCAAAGAAACATCTGGCAGATCAAGTTCATCACGACATAGAGCAGCAGGTAGAGATACATGTGCCCTGCAAAAGACAAGGGCCAGAAAACATTGTTCAGGTCACTAAGACATCTTTCAGTTAAGAACTCTTACAATTTTATGGTAAATTAAGCTAATAAATCTCAATTTACACAGAGGCCCAAGACTGCTCTCCTAATGGACAGGATTTCTCTGCCTGCTCCAAGCTGTGTGAAATGCCAGCACCAACCTCCAACAGGCTTGACAACGACCATGTGGAGGATGCTCCTGGACTCTTTCCCCTGCCCATAACAGCCATGGCAAGGACCAAGTCTGGGACATATCTACCCAGGGACCATTTCATCCTCCTGGAAAAGCAGATGGCAGAAGAAATGTGCATATTGCATTGATGTGCATACAGATGTGCTGGTATTTGTGAACCAGACTGCCAGCTCTGAACCAGCTATTAGGCTGCCAGGACTTGCTGTTACACTTTCAGAGGACTGTGGATTTGGTTCAAGCACAAAACTTCTGCAAGTGTTTTGCACTACAAAACCATCTGAAAATTGATGCTCCAATTTGTGCTGGTAAAATTAAACTGCTAGAGGGTTCAGGCTGCTTTAGACAGATCTATATTACTTCACCCGCTTGAAGAAGCCACCTGTGCGCCCTCCATTATAACTCCAACACTGGAACAACATTTGGCATGGAATTATTAGTCAAAAGTAAAAGTGAATTACTCCCAAGTCTCCCAGGTCTCCACACGCTGATAAGCTATTTAACCAGTCAGCTATTTTTAGCTCTGCCAAGAAATCAGGATGCTGTTCACAAAACACTTCACCTTAAAATATAATTGCTTTCCTCGGATGACATTGTCAGGATCTTTTCTTTTCACCTTTAATGTGAAAACTTCAAAGAAAAAAAGATAAGGTGGTTTATTTGAGAAAGTAAAGACCGTTCCTAATGGCAAAGAAATGAATGTATAATAGCCTTAAATTTCACTTTAATGATACCAAACGACTTATCACTCTATGAAAAGATGTTGAAAACTAATGGATGTAAGATAACAGGTAGGAGATAAATTGGTCAAGTGTAACAAAAGGAGCGGTACTGCACTGCCTTTCACTGGGCATCTGAGACAGCTTTGGGAGAAGCTCTTCTCATGGCTACAACCTCAAAACCACACAAGAGCTTCAGCTGATTTGAGGGTCATGTCTTCTGCATCTACACTGCTCACAAAAGGCCTTCTGTCTTCAATCGACTGCCCACAGCCTCCGAAGAACCCAAGACCAGCCTTAACAGCACAATCTCCGATACCAAACCATCTATACCTATACCTTGCCAGACTCTCACCCTGCTAGTATCTTGCCCTGTCTCCTCTTCTTTTGATCCCTCAGATCCCACACTTACCATCTCCCACACACAAATGCACTGTTACTGTCTCCTAGTCTCAAAAAGTCCTTCCCTAACAAACAAAGTTTTGCTCTAGCTGTCCACTCTGCCCAATCGCCACAAGCCCTGGAACTTTGATCTTCTCAGGCTTAGGATGAACGAGATGGTCTGAGGTTTCAAGAGATTTGCAGACAAGTCTGATTCCTGCTTTGGTCTCTGGGATGTTTATGTAAGCCCATAGAAATGCCATTTAAAGCAGAATTACTTTGGATATTACAGAGCATCACTGAGATAAACCCCAGGTCTGCTGCACATAAAGCAACAGGCTCATTCATGGAGCAGAATAAAATAAAACCAGAAACACAACACCAACAGAATACCAAGTGATCAATGTCTATCAAGACGTCAACTGAAGAATCAAGCAATAAGCTACGCTACATTTGTGTTACCAAAACCAGAATGGGCACAATTAGCCTTACAAAGTGACAGGAGAAATCTCTGCTGTATCACAAATCACCTTCATCCTCAGCATATCTTTTGACTGTCACACTCACATTTGCAGAAAGGATTCATCTTTATCTGAAGCTGTAATTGAATGCTGGTAGTTACCTTGGTGACATTTAAAAATCTATGGCTGTGCTTTCCTGTCAACACTTTATCATAAAGTGCCTCGTGGAACAAGTCAGAACACAGCTTAGGAAATAGTTCCTATGACAACTATATGAATTGAGGAGATGGCAAAGATCCCAAAATGTCAAACGGACAGTAGCATGCAGGTAAAGAAAATCCAGGCTCAAGTCAATGTAGTTCCTAAAGCTGTGCTGAACTGCAGCTCAGAGCCTGGCTCCAGCCACGTCCATAATGAAACAGAGTCTCCAATTCTCGAGGTACTCTACATTTTCACTGAAATTGGCAAGAGCCCTGAAGTTCATTATGCAATCAATTCAGCTGATTTCAGCAGACCTCTGTTGGGACTAATCATTAAGAACAAGGGAGGAAGAGCCATGCTTCCTGTGAATAGTTTGTTGTACTTC
Organism: Coracopsis vasa; assembly: GCA_026283785.1. Taxonomy (NCBI): domain Eukaryota; kingdom Metazoa; phylum Chordata; class Aves; order Psittaciformes; family Psittacidae; genus Coracopsis; species Coracopsis vasa. The sequence goes on along the minus strand of JANHGB010009636.1, from coordinate 3,640 downwards.
AGATATTAAATAAGAGTTGAGAATTTAATTATCAGTCAAAATACAGGACTCCCATTCTGCTTATGACAGCATGTCCATTTGCTTTCAGACACTGGAACAGAGCAGCTCTGGAGTCACATTCAGTCTGTATTTACAAAGTGATTGTTCATCAGTAACTCAGAGACACTCATTGTCACTGGTCCACAACTACATGCTCTGGGTCTAAACAAGAAATACAGAAGCTAGCACAGCCTACCAAAGCTGTGCCTCCAAATAGCAGCCTGTTCACTGCAAAGTCATCCCTGGGTCCTTTTCCAGGAAGAACACAAAGTCATCTCTTGAGGAGGTGTGGGGTCAGCTCCATCCTGAGTACATGGTTGCTGTACCATGCGTGGCATGGTGGTCTGCATAGGCCAACAGTACAGTGTAGCTTTGTATAGCGGGGAGACAACCTTGGCCAAAGCAAAGGATTGCTGAGGATAGCCCCCATTCACTTCTTTCCTTAGGAATGCCTGCCTCAATCTCTTCTTGCTCTGTTCTTGCCTTTCTCTTCCTTTAAGTTTGCTAGGCTTTTCCACTCTCTTCCAGGCTTTCCTGCTTCTTCCTAGTTGCCTCAAACAGGAAGACTCTCAAGCCCACAGTCCTCAAGCACTTATATTTCCATCATCGACTACCTGGCTCTGAAACAGAAGCATCTGGACCATTGGCCCCTAAAGCAGGGAATTCTCTTTTGTTGCAAAACTAAATCTGAGCACCAGTTTGTTCAGAAAACACTCCAAAAACTAGCTGGTTTTGACTTCACTCCTTCCATCACATGAAAGCTGTACATGTCTTCCATAGCTGTTCCATATCTATATCCCAAAATTCTGAATTCGTTTCTAGGCACCAGTTTGGCACGCTCTGAAGATAAGACTGAGTTTTTCAGCTGCTCTTTCATTATCAGGGGAAGCCATTCAGCAGAACACCACATTAGAAACTTAGGTTATTTATTTTAAAGAGCATTTCCTACTTGCACAAGGGTGATGGAACATACGACCGCACTAAGCACACTCAAGCATATATGATTTCCCATTCTGAGCCTCAAACATGAAACTGCTCAACAGGAAGGCTTACAAGAGAGGGAGGCTGCCTACATACTTATAAAGGAAGGTCAAACAGATGTTACTATTGCAACAAAAACTTGGTGTCACAGTCTAACCCCAGCTGGCAACCAAGTACCAAGCAGCCACTCACTCACCCTCTGCCAGTGGGATGGAGAGGAGAATCAGAAAACAGTAAAACCTGTGGGTTGAGATAAGGCCAGTTTAATAATTAAAGTAAATAATAAATAATGGGGGAAAAAAAGAGAGAGGAGAAAAACCCAAGACAGACAAATCAGGTGCAATATAATCGCTCACCACCTGCTGACCAATGCCCAGCCTGTCCCCAAGTGATCAGCCCCTCCTGGCCAACTGCCCCCAGTTTCAATACTGAACATGATGTTCTATGGCAGGGAACATTCCTTTGGCTAGTTCAGGTCCTGGCTATGCTCCCTCCTGGCTTCTTGTGCAGCTCTTTGCTGGCAGAGCATGAGACTGAAAAGTCCTTGATCAGGGCAAGTGCTCCTGAGCAACAACTAAAACATCAGTGTGTTATCAGCACTATTCTCAGACTAAACCACAGCACTGCACTACTAAGAAAGACTAACCCAGCTGAAACCAGGACACTTGGTTCAGGTGCTAAGAAGCTCTTTAGCAAAATCAGGAGAAGGCACAGTCCTCTGAACACAGTTCTGTTGATAGTATGGGAAAAAGGCACATGCCTCAATCAGAAAATGCAACAAAAACTGTGGCTTTTTGGTACTCCCCAGAGATAAGAATTTGAGCCATGTTTTCACTGGAACTTCAACCTGAGAGAGGACAAAACCCCAAGTAACTGATAAAGAAAACTTGCGCAAGAAAGACAGTCTGTCTTGTTTACACTCTCACCCTCCAATAAAGTACTTTTTTTTACCTTAAATCCACCTGGAATAAACATAATCTTGCCACTGGAGACCACAAAAAGACAAGTATTTGCATACAGAATAGGCTCACAGTAAATTAAACTGCTGTGGAAAACTAGAGCTTATTATGCAAGAAATGTGATAAGCTAAAACATACAAAAAAATCCTCCTCAAGATCTGAGCAACACGAGCTAAAAATACCCCTATTGCATGTCATTTACAAATTCAAAGGGTTGTTTAGGCTGCGTTTAGATTGTGATCAAACAACACTCGATACATTTTTCTCCGCTTATGATTAAAGATAGTGCTGGATTTTAGGTGTTCTGATTGCTTTCCTCACTTCGTTTTTATTTCTATTTTTAGTTTGCACTGAGAGTTCCCTGCACCCTTGCTGAAAGCAAACAACAGCGTTGGGAGAGGACCAAGGGAATGTATGGTTATTGCGCACACTGGCCACTCTTCCTAATGAAAGGCAAAGGGCCCAGAGTGTGAGCTATTGCACAAGAACAGCCTGAAAAGTGCATCCCTGATTTACATGATAAAGAGTAGAAGATGCTGCATTCCCAGCCTTTATTTTTGTTCATGTACATTCTCACATATGTGTTTTGCAGATGCAAGCACTATTAGCCGCTGCACTCACCTTTCCAGTAGGCCAACGTGTGTTTAAACTCCAGAGACCTCTTGTGCCAAAAAGGTTTCTAGGCTCTGATGCATCAAGCTACCAAACATTCAAAACTTCCCGAGTCACAGGCATTCAGCTGATGTTACACGACACAAGGCAGCACTGAGATAGGTGAAAGCTAGCACCAGGGCAGGTATCCTGCACCTTCACATCAGAAACGCTGTGCAGGTGCAAGGGAGGTGAACAAAGAATCTCAGCACAACTCTTCAGAATTTTCCTTCTTTCAAACTGCAAAGCAGAGTTCAGTGCTGTGATAAAAGATTCTCAACCATAAATTACCATCATTTTTCTGCTACACAACATGATTTATCCAAAGGGATGTACTGGGCTCATTTCAGTTCCCACTGAAGTCAATAGAATTGTAAGCGTTCAGCACCTCCGAAAAAAATCAGGACATGCTTATTCATGGGTATAATTTATGGTACCCAAATTAGAGCATTATGTCCTTAAGTTACCAGTGCATGGTAGATGCATGTAAGAAGCATGGCTTCTTACTCCTTTCCCTACTTTAAGGATATTAATGGAGCAATACTGAAATTTACACCCAGATTGTCAGCGAAATGCCTGGAACTGGTCAAACTCGTGAGTTGTGGCTTGTTTAAAGATCTGAAACACTGGCTCCAAAAATCTCTTCTACCCATTCACAAAATCAAATCAGCTCCAACCAAGATTTTTGCTTACGGAAGCCCTTACTTCCATGAGGTTCACAAAGGAGTAACTGCCACAGATGTTCCAATAGAAGCACATTTCAATTTATGCATGAAGAGCTATCATGCTAGCAAGGGCATCTGGAAACCTAAACCTGAAAGTCATGAGTTAAAAGCAATGACAGCTCTGATCATCTTAGTGGCCACTGTCTCAATGAAGTACTATTTACCAACCACTCCTTATGTCTATTGGACGAAAGCCTTCATTCTTTCTGGTTTTGTTGCCATAACAACACAATCATTCTGGCTTTCTACAAAACCAGCAACTTTAAGTTACATATTCTCAAGGCC